>JARFJB010001727.1:2252500-2260000 GCA_036346205.1 Vesta saturnalis | reverse complement strand
TATATATATATATATATATATTATTAAGTATTCAAATTGTTCAACATTGTTACGTAACGTTTACGCTACGATGTGCAAATTTATAGTGTTACTTAAGTGGGTAATAATCAGAGAAAAAATAATGTTCACAATCCTTATGTAGTGGCCGTTACAACTCTCACCATCGCGATCGCCGCGTACTATCGTTCATCATTGAATGATTGCAGTTATATTGCAATAAGTACGAGTTTTATTTTTTAACAGAATAACATTTTCGAGTGTTAAGTGCCTCGCAATAGAATTTATTTGAAGGATAAATTGAACAAGAGCACCCATTCTTTTTAGTGTTAAACTCGTGATGTTTTTCTTAATGATACGGAAAGGTGATTTTGAATTGTTACAAATTGATTTATATTTTCCTGAAAGCATGTGCTTCCTCGTCTTTAAAATTTAACGACGTCCAAATGATCTTTTTTTCCTTCATTAGAGATGTGCATAGTTTGTTGATATAAAACTATTATAAATCACGGACATGTACAAGTTTTCGAACTCACAGCAAAAATAAAATAAATCTTCCATTAAACTGACAAAATTGATGTTAAACTACACATTCGATTCGTGTTAAATCCGGAAGCAAAAACATTTTCATACATAATTTTTCTCTTGTTAATTGGCTGAAAGGTGTATCCACTATTCATTGATGAATTTTTGTAAAGTACCCGTTTTTTTTTTAATTCACCTTAATTATTCGCATATTTAACAAACAGAGAAGTTACAAGACAAAATGCCAAGTATACATCACACAGTGCGTCTAGAAATGATCGAGAGCTTCTCGAAGTGGAGTAGAAACATGAATTAATTATCCGACAATGTCTGATCTCTCTTGAGAATTAAACTTGGCAAACTTGAGTTTGGCGGATTAAATATTCCTTACGTGATCTGAGTAGCACTTTGCAGTTCGAGATATACAATTCAATCCCATATAATTTACCTATTAATTCATCAATAAATTTGAATTTCTTTTGTAAACATCAAACATTTTGTATGAAAAGATAAAACAAAGTATCGAGAGGAATAAAAATACAAAATCAGTGCACGGGTGATTTATATAAGGAAGGGGAGTGAAAATAAATTGGTCAACATTTTCGAAGTGACACATGCTTCTGCAATCAAGTAGACGATATCCGAAAAATTCAACTTTATTGAAATTTAAATTTACCTAAAAATTGTTTCAAAATAAAAGAAGCTCTCTCAGCCTCACACTTTTTAAACTAACTTCGTTAACCAAATGCTTCCGATAACCCATTTAATAAAAATCACCCCACTAAATTTTGCACCCTTATGATATTAATGTACATTTGTGTATTGTCATAACGACGGTAATTTAGAAACGCGTGTCTTATTTAGATTGCACCCCCTGCTGATGAACTGCATTTTGTTCTTTATTAAATGTTATTTCCTGTTAATCACCCCTGTTTGTTCTTTAATTAAAGTTTTCTTTTCTTAGATTTTATGCACTTTACTTTTTCTGAGGAAAATTAATATGAACTGGAATCCTTTTCCACTCTTTGGTAACAATGTCAAGCTTTTCCGTTCCAAGAATTTTTAACAATGCAAGGCTCACCGGAAGTAGAGCTTTGTTTTATGCCATGCGTTATCCCTAACACGCCGCTATTCTATCTTTAGAGACCAGACCCTGCATAGTTTCGTATGCTTACGTAATTAGCACGCCTGGTATGCATTAGACAAATTGAGACTTTTTACAATCGCAAAACTTTCAGAAATGCATGAACGAACTTCATTAATACTGAATGTTGTATAGAGTGGTAATATATGGAAAGTCATTTTACATTTAATAACAGAGTTCCAAAAACTTGAATGTGTATACTATTATGTAACTAAATTTTAAGACTGTTATATTTTCGGATTTGTTACTAAAACGCAAAAAACAGACTGATATGCGCATAAATGGACTAACATTGATGGAAATTTAGTTTTTGGACTAATTTTGAATTATCGATAAACTTCAGTTTTTTGGTCGGGTTGGCGGAGACTGTTCACGCCTGAAGCAGTCAAAATAGTTGTGATGCCAGATACCTATTACAAAAGTAGTGTTAACCACCCTGTAAGGAAATTATCTAGTCGTTGACGTGTATTGCACGTATAAATTGAAAGGGTGGGTTTCATTTCGCTCGAAATTATATTGCCAGGTTAGTTAAGTTTGAAGGTTTATACTTAGGGTACTACATAGGTATCAACGACCAAAAACGTCTTGTTTTCAGGTTTTAATTGAAAACAGATGACTGTTCCTGCTTTTACAAAAACATTTTTTCCCTGTCAACCTAGGTATGTATCTGTATGTATAGGTTATGTTACAGCTATATCGACTTAATGTGTGTGCGTGTGTGTGTGCGTGTGTGTGTGTGTGTGTGTGTGTGTGTGCGTGTGTGCGTGTGTGCGTGTGTGCGTGTGTGTGTGTGTGTGTGTGTGTGTGTGCGTGTGTGCGTGTGTGAGTGTGTGCGTGTGTGCGTGTGTGTGTGTGTGTGTGTGGTGTGTGGGTGTGTGTTGTGTGTGTGTGTGCGTGTGTGTGTGTGTGTGTGTGCGTGTGTGTGTGTGTGTGTGTGTGTGTGTGTGTGTGTGCGTGTGTGCGTGTGTGTGTGTGTGTGTGTGTGTGTGTGTGTGTGTGTGTGTGTGTGTGTGTGTGTGTGTGTGTGTGTGTGTGTGTGTGTGTGTGGGTGTGTGTGCTGTGGGCGTGTGTGGTGTGTGTGTGTGGTGTGTGTGTGTGTGTGTGTGTGGTGTGTGTGTGTGGTGTGTGGTGTGTGTGTGTGTGTGGTGTGTGTGTGTGTGTGTGTGCTGTGTGTGTGTGGTGTGTGGTGTGTGTGTGTGCTGTGTGTGTGTGTCGTGTGTGCGTGTGTGCGTGTGTGTGTGGTGTGTGGTGTGGTGTGTGCGTGTGTGGTGTGTGCGTGTGGTGTGTGTGTGTGTGTGTGTGTGTGTGTGTGTGTGTGTGTGTGTGTGTGGTGTGTGGTGTGGGTGTGTGTGGATGTAGGTGTGGGTGTGGGTGTGGGTATTTACGTGTGTGTGGGTGAGCGCGTGCATGCGTGTTGTTTGTATAATGTGTAGCGTGCATGCGACGTGTAGTGCATGACCTGTGCGTGTGCGTCTGCATATGTGACTGCTTGTGCGTGTATGTGTGTGTGTGTGTGTGTGTGTGTGTGTGTGTGTGTGTGTGTGTGTGTGTTACGTAAAGTCTTTAGTCGTGAGTTGCAAGATTAATCCAAGCAAACAGCTGTGTTTACCAAACAAGCCTCAGTTTTAAATATCGGACAGAAATCATTTTTTAAGGTCGCACACAGTCGCGTAGTATATAGTAATAGTAAACAACTCTTGCGTGGTTTGACTTTAGGTAATACTCGTATTTTGCGAAATGCTCACTTTTAGAAAGTGCTTTAATAGTGTCATCTGTAAAACATAATTTCATAGGTTTATACCGAGGATGATTTTCAAATCAACATTTTAGACTTGCATCTTGTTTTTGTTTTTGTATTAAATCGAGTAAGGTTGACAGAAGCTGATTACAAATCAACATCTTAGTCTTGCGTCGCGTTTTTGTTTTTGTATTAAATCGTGTAAGGTTGGCAGAAACTGGTTTCAAATCAACTTCCATACAAAAACAAAAACAATGTGCAAGACTAAGATGTTGATTTGAAATCAGCTTTGCCAACTTTATTCGATCTAGTACAAAAACAAGATGCTAGACTAAAATGTTGATTTGAAATCAGCTTCTGCCAACCTTACAGGATTTAATACAAAAACAAAAACAAGATGCAAGTCTAGAATATTGATAAGAAAATCAGCTTCGGCCAACCTTATTCGATTTAATGAAAGAATAAAAATAAGATACAAATCTAAGGTGTTGATTTGAAATCAACTCAACTCTGCCATGTATCTTATATCATCTATAGTCGATTCCATATCACCTATGTTTTATCATTCTACATCAACGCTCTAATGCTTATACATATATATATATATATATATATATATATATATATATATATATATATATATATATATGTATAACCGCTGGCGACAACCTGTCATGGAGTTCTTTCAATACAACAGTGATAAGTGATCGTTTTTGGTTTAACCATTACCCCTTATTTTATTTACTTTATTTAATTAGATATACAGACAGCATGGCTGCCAAAACGGAGCAATCAGAAACCAGGGGCGCGCCATTGTCCCCCAATCACAGCTTTAGGCTGTACAAAAATTTTTTGCCATCAATCTAGGTCAAGTTCGTTAATGAGCAAAATCAAACCAGTGGCGAGCATTTTTAATAATTAATTAATAAAGTGGGGGAGGGTGAAAGTGGGCATTATACTACATTAAGATTAAAGTAGAATAACTGTTGGAACCCCAAATATACAACGATCTACTAAAAGATTCTACAAAAACCTTTGAAAGCTAAAGAACTTATTCGAATATCTCGTCTTCCTGAAGAAATAAAAAAGAACTCTAGGATGTTCTACCAAAACTATATTTTCTAGCAAAAATTCGTAAACCTAATGTTTCTTTAAGATTCGTACGCACGCACACACACACACACGCAAGCACGCACGCACCCGCGTCATTTGTCATTTCTCTTTTCCAAAGCGGTTGAATAATATTGAATTTGTCAAAGATCTAGCAAATAAAAAATCAAAAGTAAAGTTAAATTCCTTAGTTGACTTTCAAATACGTATAGTTACCTGCAATAGTAGGCTTATTTTCGCAACTTAATTATTTTTTTAAACTTTTACTATTTACTGAGGACGATACCTACAATTGTTATCGAAACATTAAATTTGTATAGAACACAAATATAAATACACAATCTTAATTGCGTATGATAACCGTAAAAGTTTGAATTTTTATATTTTCCTTACACAGTTTCCTGATACGAAACCAATTAAACCTTAAATTTTAAGTTACTAATTAATTAGTTACATATGATTTAGAACACTAAACTGTATATACGATAAACCGTTTTAGTCATTATTATTACATTTATGACGTTGCCTGTTTTTATTGTGAAAGTATTACAAAAAATATGAAACTGTAAACTTTCACCATTGTTAGACATAATAACATACTTATCTTTTTTGGGTTATCTATTAAAATTGTTATAGATGTTGAAACAATTTTAATAGATAATATTACTACTGACGAAGATAACTGTAAGTGTTATCAAAACGTTTACATTGTATAATTTAACATACACCATTAAAAAACCCAAAAAAGATTTTATTATTAAAAAAGGTTGCATAATTATTTTTTTTTAATTTCCAATTTGTAGGTCGTGTTGTCCCACAATATTTTTTTATCTGTACGTGCCCTATATTATGATTTATTTATTGTTTTTAAAACAAACTTTGATACTGATTTTGATTTTAAGTTATTCTGAGATCTATTACGCGAGATTTAGCGCTGTTTTTTTTTTCTTTCCGACCTGTTACTAGATGCGTTTTACATTACAGCAATCGAGTTAAGCGGAGTGTATGATACCATAGTTCATTTATCCAACACCATCTATACATTATGTAAGAAGAAATGAAAAAATCTGATGTAGCCAGCACCTGACTTTATTGTGTCTTTGCCGTGGTATATTAGCAAATAGGGTAAGACTTAATCAATATTCTGAACTTATTCATGTTCCTTGTTATATTAAATGTACAGGCTGTCCCAAATTCGAGGGCAAGCATGGGGATCTGGCTTATTATAAGAGATAGGATATAGGTTTAAATTCGGCACTTTTGCTAAATTCGATGCCGAGTAATAATCTGAAAAGAAATTTGAGCTAACTCGAATGGATTTGGTTTTATGCTCAAAAAACTAAAAATTTCGATTTTCGTTTTTCGCGTTTGGCCACCTTATTATTAGGAATTTTCAAAATTCGATTAAACATTATTAAGGCACCTTTTTACGCACAATACTAATACGGTATTAAAAATATTATGTGACGTTTCGTTTATTCTGAACCATCATCAGGTTTATTTTTTCTTATGGGGGTTAAGATATATTTTTATGTCGTTGGATGGAGAATGTTATGCTGATTTTAGCAATATATAACACCTTATAGTTTGATCGACTGCGAACTAAAATAATGAGAAAAATACGAAGAACAAGATTCGGCCTTCTTGGATCCAGCAAGGAATAGTTACAGTAGTTCTACTTATTTAATTTGTTAAACTCGTTAGAACATCCAAAACAAAATATAAAAACAGTTAAACAATTTAAAAAAAAATATTAATAAACAACTCAAACAAGTATGTCTATGTAACACGGTCATAATAGCGACAACGAAAATTTATCGATAGGTAACAACAAAATAATTACACAGACAAACAAACAAAAATTATTATAATAAATGTTCGAACAAGTTTCCTCCTTCTTGAATACAGTAACGAATTCTCCTTCTACAATTGTTTACGCTTCTTTGAATGGTTCGCCTGGGAATTTGACGAAGTTCATTAACAACCCTATTCTGGAGTTCTTCTATATTTTGCGGTGGCGTCTTATAAATCATATTTTTTAAATAGCCCCAGAGGAAGTAATCTAAAGGGGTTAAATCTGGACTTCTTGCTGGCCACCTAAGTGGTCCCCTATTTCCCATCCATTTATCAGGAAAATTCGCCGTTAAGATATTCACTTATTATCGCAGCATTATGAGGAGGAGCTCCGTCCATTTGCCACCAGAGAGTCCATCTTTCGTTTAACGGAACATCATCCAAAAGGTTTGATATTTCGTTTGTTAGAAATGCGAGGTAGCGTTGAGACGTTAGGATACCTTCGTAAATAATTGGCCCAAGGAGCCTATCCTTCCAGATTCCAACACACACATTAAATGACCGGTGGCCTTGTCCTCGCATTTGCCTGTTAATTCGTGGATTTTCAACGGACCAGTAGTGTTCGTTATTACGATTAAACATTCCATTAGTGGAAAAATTGCACTCATCCGTCCAAATTATTTGATTGAGACAGTTGCGATTTTACAGCATTTTGGTATTAAGTTGGTTACAAAAATCCAACCGTCTCATATCGTCCCCAGGCCGAAGAATTTGACTAACGTGTAACTTAAATGGTTTATAACGGTGTTGCTTTAACACTCGCCAAACTGTCGTTTTTGACACTTCAATAGTTTGCTCTATTTCTCTGGTAGATGTTGAAGGATTTTCTTGAACCTAAGATGGATAACATAAAGTCATAACTCTCCAAAAAAAATGTCTGCTGAAATTAGCAGTGAAGTGCGTGGAAATTCTTATAATTAGTATAATACTAACAAATAGTACCTGATGTAATATTTCTTCTTCGGCATCTCTGTCTAGTCTGCTACCATATGCATTTCGAGGTTTCTGAAAACATCCAAATTCTCGCAAATTTTGGTCTAATTTTAAAAAAAATATCTCTGGTTTGGTTGCTGCCTCTCCGGATATTCTCTAAATATCTTTGTTCTGCTCTGACACTATTTCTATTGCAGCT
>JARFJB010001727.1:2097500-2247500 GCA_036346205.1 Vesta saturnalis | reverse complement strand
CTTTTACAATTTGAGCATGTGGAGGAACTCCGTCATATTGAAACCAAAGATACCTTCTTAACTGCAATGGTATATATTTAAGCAACTCTGTAAGTCCTTGTTTCTCATTTATACCGAAGTGGCCTTGATTCACGTAATGTGGGTTTTTCACTGACCTGTAGTGTGAATTTTTCCTATTTGGTTTCCCACTGCTGACAAAGCGACTTTCGTCGGTCCAAAGAATATTTTGGAAAATTCTATGATCGGCAATTTCTTGGTGAACGGCTATTTGAGTAATGAAATTGAGTCTCCTTTCCATATGCGAATGCGTCAGTTGCTCCAAATTATGTAGTTTATAATCATGGTACCCATTTCTTTTAAGATCCGTTAGACGGAGGTTAGTTAGTTTTCAATTTAAGGTTCTGCAAGCTTCTCTAATTGAATTTCTTGTATTCCTCTCAGAATACTCTTAACACTTGAGCGGCGGTGTGTTTATTGTTTATTCTTGGCGTATTCCTTATTTCTTCTTAAAGATTGCTCCAACCGAGCAAACATTTTGCGGTCTGGAGTGAGCCAATTGGGATACTTTTCTCTGTACAATTGAACAGCCCTCACTACATTCTTTTGGGCTTCATCATATATCAGTAGCATATGTACAATAATAATTATTAAATGACATATACATATACTCCTGACAAATACACTGACAGTTACAAATGTGTGCTGTTAACGGCCTACTTGTTGAAGTTGCTGCATATAGTGATTTGTCGGGAAACAATTTTTGGAACTCTATTTGGGCTTATATCTTTTAAACGATAACAGATAGAGAAACAACTTTTAAACAAAAAATATCAAGCCGGCAAAAATAAGTACTTTTCTAGGAAAATTTTATTTGCTGTCATTATTCATCTTTCCGTAACTGTTAAAACACAAAAATGGAGTTTACTTATTCGGATTTCGATTCCTCGGTTCAGATTTTTTAACATTATTTTCTCTTGGTTTTCTTGGCATTGAGCGTCGATTTTGAAAAACCCTGTACAACCTGTAGTTTTTCCACCACCATAAAGTTCGGTTAGCTTATAAATTATCACAAAAAATATTAATCCTACTCATGGTATTAGGATTGATAATTTCACGAACATAAGGAATATAGTTCGAAATGTTAAGGAAATGGGCGTTGGGGCAATTTGGGCATCTGTAAAGGCAAGTTAAGAGAACCTTATATTTAGTGTGTTAAAATATCTGGTGTGGAACAACATATGACTTCCAACCTACACTGTGAGAATTAAAAGAAATGAAATAGTATACCTTTTTGGAATAATGCAGCCTCTTTTGCAAAATGTTCATAATGTAAATCGGAAACGTGGTGAAAAGAAAAATAATGATTTCTTTAAATAATTCTCAATCGTAGTTAATTGATTTTTACTGTTTATTTGGTTTCGTGTCAAGAAGTTTGATAAAAAAGTTATGTTAAATTGACACATCATAAAAATATATTGAAAAACTTTGCTGTCAAGTTAATCGTCATTCAGGTATTGAAAGAATTTGAACAAATATTTAAATTCCACCACATAAATTTTCTTGGAGCGTCTTGTCAAAAAATTGCAATTAATTTATAATTTTAAAATCTATATGTAGGTAATTATTGTACGTCCTACAATATCAATATCAGAGAGACAGCGACAGATCAGTGGCGTGCTTATTAAAGGCATATGCTATAAGGTTTGTAAAATGTATTGACTTTTCAGTTTCTTATGTTCGTATAAAATATTAAAGAAAATACAGTTGTAATTGTAATTTTGACAAAAGGAAAAAAAAAATTAGTGATTTAGTATCTAAGTCTTTGTCTAAATAACCTGCAAGTTTTTTTATCAAACCAAATAGTGTTTGGTTACTGTGCATTTATTCTGTTTCAAGTTTCAGCGCAGAGAAACCGTTTGTGACGTCATTATCATGTTTTTGTTGATCTACCTTTGTTAGTTACGTACAAATTGCGTGCGCTTGAATTAATACAAACTTCATCTTTACTGAAGCAGATAATACATTATTGTACAGGATAGCGAGGATCGTCCCAAATTCCAAGAAAATTTGTATTAGTTTAGAAAGTACTCATTACACTATTACCTAATTATATGTAAATTAGGAATATGACTCACTTAATGGGATATGCATTAAGATGCAATTGCCACGTTTGTTATTTCAAAACAAGTACTTTAAGATGTTCAGTTATTTTCGGGTTTTGGTTGATAACGGTGGTGAAAATGGTATCTTCCGAAAAACATTTGAAGCATAGTTCGTTCTCTGGGAATGAAAAAATTATCATTCTGAATGTACATAACGCCTTATCAAAATCCGACAAATAGTGTAGATAGTGTAGTAGAAATGTGTTCTAGTATGGCAGGAGTGAGGAAGTGAACAGTATAAATGTTACTAAAAGGACAAAAAGGGGGTGTTTTGAAAGAAATGACTTGCTCAACAGGGAGAACAAAATGATGTTTAAGTGAAGAATGAAAAATTCATATTAAAAGAAAAACGCATTCCTTCCACTTTAATAAAGAAATTCCTACCCACAACAAAATTTTGGCAGTATTAAAAGATGCCTTTGTGGAATGAAGAAGTTTCGTGCCGAAGGACGGAAAATCTTTTATCTCGATGAGACTTGATTGAAAGAAGGATAGCAAAAAAAAGTTTGGAAAAAAAATAGTACAAGTCGCCATCAAGCAGTCCAAGAGGGTTGGTCAACTGGAATATATTTAAATAATAGATTATTAAAAAATGGTAAAAAATGTTTCAGTCCAAGCACACCGGGGATTATCACGAAGATATGAACGCTGATGTTTTTGAAGAATGTTTTGAACAAATGATAGACATTCCACGGGGAGGTGTAATTGTTCTCAATAATGCAAGTTACCATTCTAGGCAAGTCGAACGCTTACCAACAACTAACTGCTTGGAAAAAATAATACATTGCCAAATGGGTAACATCAAAATAATTTGGAGAAACTATGCCCAAACGAGAACTTTCAGCTGTAGAAAACCAGCATAACCAACAATTTGTTAAGCATGTTGTTGATGAACTCTGTAGTTGCCGGGATTACCATACACAGATCGCCATATCACTGCGAACTCAACCGCATAGAGTTAGTTTGGGCTCAAATAAAAAATGAGGTAGGTCGTAACAATGCGAATTTTAAATTAAGTGAAGTGCGACAACTTTTAATACAAGCCATAGGCAATGTCAATTCAGAAAAGTGTGTTGATCATGTAATTAAAGAGAAACAGCGTATGTGGTAACTTTATATAATACAGTATAGAACTGTCACAATATCCGTAGGATATAGCCACATCCAAAATAATTGTTTAATACCTTCACGCCTTTCCATTGTTTGATAATTAATCTACAATTTTTAATACACTGAAATCCCAACCTCACGTATATGAGTTGGCTGATCTTCAGGCTTAAGTCGAATTTTAAAGGGTCGTCTTTCGTTTTACGTTCATCTGAACCGTCTTTATTTAACACAATATTTTGCAAGCGACAAATTTACATCTTCGTTTAAACTAGCCCGGTTTGCTACTGATTTCTGTTTTCCGCTTCCATGCGAAACAACGACACTATTTCACTAATAACATGATTTGTTTCTCTCTGATATTCTTGGACGTACTTTAAAATATTTGTCTTTCCGGTAATAAGTGGTGTATTTTTTATTTATATTTTACATAAACTTAGGCGACCGATAACAATTAGACTTATCGTCCTCAGTAAAGGATAATAGCTTTAAAAAATTAATTGCGTTACCAAAATAAATTAATTTACTTTGACAACTCAACTTGTGTGTATGTGTGCGTGCGTGTGCATGTGCGTGAGTGTGTCCTTGTTCGAGTTCTTGTCTGTGTTCGTGTTTGTGTCCTTGTCCGTGTCCGTATCCGTGTCAGTGCCAACGTCCGTGTCTGCCTCTTTTTGTGTCTGCGTGCGTGTGTGTTGTGTGTGTGTGTGTGTGTGTATGTCCGTGTGTGTTGTTACGGGTGAAAATGACAATACGATTTACTTAGTAGATAAGTGAAGGGTCTCGGTGGGGGTGGGGGAGAGTTGGGTGTTGATTTGCGTGTAGGGTGAACAGAATATCAAAAATCAAATCAGGCAGTCATAAATCGAAGGGCGCCAGTTTATTTAAAAAGTATTGGTATAATTAGATCAAAATAAACGCTAGCAATCCAAAATAATGTTTAAAAACCAATAACAACGTGGTTACCTTTCGCAGCATTTAACTAGGTAGATCAGGAGTAGGGCTCCTGGACTGGTGCTGTCTGCAAAAGCTCAGATGGAAGAGCCCCACTCTAGCAAAGTAGAGGTCGCGGGTTCAAGTCCCACTTGAGTTAATCTTTTACTGTACGTACTTTAATTTTAAAATAAAATACAATTAATCATTATTAAACTGAACTTCTGCGCGTTCATTAAAAAAACAATTTTTATAGTTATCTATTAGTGTTGCATACAGCAAATAAATATTAACAATCAGTCACGTATTGTCATGTGCGAAACCTTAGCGAATTGCGGGTTCACATGACATTCACAAAAAGTTGATTGTGATCCTTCATTGTGTGTATAAAAATTATAATACATCGTAAATAGGGAAATACATACAGTTTAAGTTTGAATCGATTGTAACTTGCCTCCTCTATAGCTCAGATGGAAGAGCCCCACTCTAGCAAAGTGGAGGTCGTGGGTCCCACTCGAGATAATATTTTACTGCATATACTTTAAAAGTTAACTTTAAAATAAAATACTATATATTATATATATATATATATATATATATATATATATATATATATATATATATATACAGGGTGTCCAGTTTAAGATGAAATGCATGGGGATATTGGAAACCGTTAGAGATACGAAGATGGTTAAATGGAGAAAAGTTGCGTCATTATATGCCCAAGAAGTAACCATGGTTACATGTCAAAAATCCTTCCATTTACTAGATACAGGGTGATAACTAAAATATGCGTTTTCTAAAAATCGCTATATCTTGTTTCTTGCAAGAGATACATCCACGATTTTTGCAGGATGGGGTAACAGGTAGCGAGGATTTCAAAATGATTTTAAAAAATCTAGGCCTACTAGATTTTGAGATAATGCACGCAACTTTCGATTTTCTTATGGACGCCATATTGGATTTTGCATTTTGAATTCTTCATAAAAATGCTTTTCAACCATATATCATATGTTTATAATCTGCCAATGAGAAAGTGTCAAATTACACAATTAAATTTATATCAAAGCAACCTTGACATATTATGTATTTTAATTAAATGAAAATTAATCTACAAATTAAACTAACTATTGAGAACAATATTATTGATTATTAACATAAATCATAATAATAAAAGTGACAAAAACAACAAAAATAAAATTTAATATTATACTGAATTTTACTATTAATTAATCAAATGCTCGAATAAACCTCCATTCTCTTGCAATAATTGAATAGATGGTTGATTGGCAAAGGCCTAGTTTGATATAAATTTAATTGTGTAATTTGACACTTTCTCATTGGCAGATTATAAACATCTGATATGGTTGAAAAGCATTTTTTATGAAGAATTCAAAATGCGAGATGATAAGAAACTCTTGTGATGCAGTGCTAACTCGATGCAGATGGTGTTTGCAGGAGAATGAAGGTTTATTCGAGCATTTGATTAATTAATAGTAAAATTCAGTATAATATTAAATTTTATTTTTGTTGTTTTTGTCACTTTTATTATTATGATTTATGTTAATAATCAATAATATTGTTCTCAATAGTTAGTTTAATTTGTAGATTAATTTTCATTTAATTAAAATACATAATATGTCAAGGTTGCTTTGATATAAATTTAATTGTGTAATTTGACACTTTCTCATTGGCAGATTATAAACATATGATATATGGTTGAAAAGCATTTTTTATGAAAAATTCAAAAATGCAAAAATCCAATATGGCGTCCATAAGAAAATCGAAAGTTGCGTGCATTATCTCAAAATCTAGTAGGCCTAGATTTTTTTCAAAATCATTTTTGAAATCCTCGCTACCTGTTACCCCCATCCTGCAAAAATCGTGGATGTATCTCAATTTAGTATCTACTTTCAACACATTTTTGTTTTAAAGCACAATTACAGAAAATACAAAAAGATATCCTTAAAATAAGCGAAAAACGCTTCGGTAATTTGAATTACATGACATTGAAAGTACGTTAATGTCTTAAGAACGTCTGTTCAAATACAACCACAACCGATGTACACCTGTTTCAAAACATACATATCCACAAATAAATAGAGTAAAAACACAGTTTTATCACTTTATCTCAAGCTAGCCGTTTTAATAAATTTTTGAGCGATATTTTCTTCCCAAGTTACAGCCCATGGCACGAGAACTGAACCAACCCAGTTGTAATGGTCCTCTTAATGGGCCGGGTATCATATACCATCGGAATCTTCAATTCTTTCTCCATAAACTTCCGCAGTAAACACAAACTCTTAATATCGTCAGGTATACTAATTCTTTTCAAATTAACATTCGTAAATGAACAGCGAAATATTTAAATCTAGTTCAGGCACCCACCTGGTTTGGTGATTAACACAAATATGCTACTTATTTCCACGTAACTCTTCGTTATATACACAAAATACTTTAGCAAGTTGCATATACAAGCAATTTATTATCTATTTTTACACAACTGCAGATACACTGCCGTGAATAACAACAGTTGGCGCGAAACCTTCCAAAAGCAAAATACCAAACATGGCACATATAACAATCCGCTTTTAGCGTAAAATTAATCCAAGAAAAAGGAAATCACTAAAAATCAATACTTTCCCTTCTCAATAGAAACGAGAATGTGACAATAAACTACAGCTTTCAAAACTCCTATTTCCGATATCTAAATATATCATTAAAAAATCTAAGCCACGTGACAATGTGTGTGTGTGTGTGTGTGTGTGTGTGTGTGTGTGTGTGTGTGTGTGTGTGTGTGCGTGCGTGCGTGTGTGTGTGTCGTGTGCGTGTCGTGCGTGTGCGTGTGCGGTATGCTGTGCGTATGTGCGTGTCGTGTGCGTGTGCGTGCGTGCGCTTGCTGTGTGCTGTGCTGTGTGCGTGTGCGTGTGCGTGCGTGTGCTGTGTCGCGTGTGTGCGTCGTGCGTGATGCGTGTGTGCTGTGCGTGTGTTCGTATGCTGTGCGTGTGCGTGCGTGTCGTGCTGTGTGCGTGTGTCGTGCGTGTGCGTGTGGTGTGCGTGCTGCGTGTTGCGTGCGTGCGTGTGTGCGTGTGCGTGCGTGTGCGTGTGCGTGTGCGGTGCTGCGTGCGTGTGCGTGAGTGCGTGAGCGTGTGCGTGTGCGTGTGCGTATGCGTGTGCATGTGTGTGTCTGTCTGATGATAAATATTAAAGTCTAGGCTTGAACATCAAAATATGGATGTAATTGTTTACCCAGAAGATTTGCCTACAAATAAACATTTTATTTAAGTGAATTACGTCTTTCGATTTTAAGCAAATGCAAATGTTTGGTAACCTCGTCAATCGACACAACACGGTTCATTTGTTTTACTTTAATTGTAGATTATTCTTATGCTGGGTGGAATGCTGTAATGCTTTAAAACTGTTAAGAAATAGGAGATATACGAGTTTCAAATATCTTATTTTTCCACAAGTATTGATTTAATGTGATAATTTTATGAGAGTAAATGTTTAATTTCCAAATTGTTATTAAATTCATATATCAATGATTCTCGTTTGATTAATTCTCCACGACATGCAGCAATCCGTAGATGGTAAAGAGGATCTCGCATGACTGGCACGACCACTACTCTCCCTAGATTTTCCCTCAGACGCTTGGCAAGGAACCTTTAAATTATATACTTCTTGCACGACCGAGCATTTTTGTTTATTTACAATATTTGTTTCGAAGACGCTAGGATATGTGTACCAGTTGATATGCGGAACACGTCGGTAAATAAATATTTACCGACCTGTTTTACTAATCGACGCCTGAACTAAACCCTATTAAGTGATATTTGGCAAGTTGAACCGCAAAATATAAACATCACTTTTGACTTTTCGTCAGTACAAATTCATTTATTTCAGTCGACTTTAGTACTATCGTGCAAAAAAGAGTATAAGCATCACGAATGTTAAGGGTTGTACCGGTCTCCGGAAAATTGGAGACTTACAGTGTCCAAACATTGCCGTCTACCGGTAAACGGCCCTTACCGTTCTTGATGCTTCATATACTATTGTAACAGGGCATTTTCCAGTATAATAGCAATATGAAATCGTTAGTCTGAGACGGAGGAACAGTTATAGACTGATTGTGTAGTGTCGACATTATTGTTTATGTAACATCTAAGCACTATTCAGTGTCTATGTCATCATGGAAGACAGCAAATGTTTAACCTATTCTCAAAAAAGGCGATAAGACCGAACCCTCGAACTACCGACAAATTGCCGTCACCTCCATTTTGTCTAAAATCATGGAAAAAGCCATCAATCCGCAACTCCTCTCGTTCCTTGAAACTAATAAACTCCTTAGTGACCACCAATATGGGTTTAGGCAGTGTCGTTCAACAGGTGATCTTCTTTCATATGTGATCCCACTTTGGAATAATACATTAGAACAATCCGGCGAAACAGTTGTAGTCGCTTTTTTTATTGATACGCTCATTAATTGGGTTTCTAGTTTCCTTCACAGAAGGCGAATAAGTGTCGTAGTTGATGGCTGTTTTTCAAAAGAAGCATTAACACGGGCGTGCCACAGGGATCAGTTATAGCGCCTACACTTTTCCTGCTATACATAATGGACCTTATTTCTTCAACAACTAATCCGATCCATTACTTTGCTGACGACTGCACTCTTCATTGTAGTACATCTCAGTATACTCATAATGGTAATCTACCTTCTATGCCTCAAGGCATTAAAGTTGAAATGGCAAATTCAATCAACAAAGACACTAAATGTATTCTGGAATGGTTAAGTTTAATGCTAACAAAACTCAGTGTTGCCTTGTGTCCGCCAAAAAAGATCGATCACTTCCTCTTGTAAGTATGAATGGCTCAGATCTTAAGTTTTCAGACCCTATTACTCTGTTGGGAGTGACTGCATCTTTTAATTTATTAAGGGTTGACCATATTCTGTTAGCTACCAAAACAGCTGCTCGTAAAATAGGCTTTTTGTATAGATCTCAGCAGTACTTTACCTCCCGACAACTCTGCTGCATAAGGCCCAAATTCGACCTCATCTGGAACATAATTCTCACCTCTGGGTTGGTGCGCCGCAATACGCTCTCGATGTCGTTGATCGTATTCAAAGAGGGCGATTAGGCTTATAAAATGACCCGTCCTTAACTTCTGACATACAGTCCCTTGACCATAGAAAGATGGTTTCAGTTCTTTCTTTGTATTATCGTTATTACAACGGCTATTGTGCTGGTGAATTACATTCTTTGATACCATCTCCGGCTATCTTTGCGAGAAACACTCGGTTCGCTTATTCACATCATCAGTATGCAGTACACATCTCCAGTTGTCGTACCAAACGGGCGCAATCCACATTGTTCTACACGGCTTCTAAACGCTGGAATGATCTCCCTAGTTTCTGTTTTGCTCCCACAAAATTTAAGGTAGCTGTTCATAGGCATCTCTTGGCAATTCAATGTCCTATCCATCCTCCCAAGTGTTCCTAAGTGTTTTAGCGCGATAGGCCAAATTTAGCCTGTTCAGGCCTACAATTATTAAAAAATAAATAAAGAAGTATATCATAATGGTACGTGATGGGTTAATCGGTTTTTGGAAGTCTTTTTTATATCTTTAATTTACATAAATGCAGCTGACAACTTAACTTAAAGAAAATACATATAAGTTATTTAATATATTCATTAATTTTGTGCATAGTTTTTATGTTTATGTTGTGAATACGAGCAAACAGCTGTCGAAGTGGGTACAACTTCAGAACAGAAGTTTAAAATAGACTTGAAGACGTTTTCACATTCAGATTAGTATCGAATCCTATTGTTAACATTTTTGTTTACATATTACAAGGTGGTCTAATAGAAACATTTTTCGGAACAAAGACGATTACTTTAAATAATACTATTAGATACGTAAGCATTGATTTTATTGTTTCCTACAAAAGATTCATTCTTGAAAAGGAGATTATCCTATTGCTTTCATGTGTGTATTTACAGAAACGTGCAAACAATAATAATTTAAATAAAGAAAAAAGATTACCTATATATTTACTGCAGCGGATAAATTTTTAATTCTCAAACAAACAGATATAGCGTTTTCTGACAGTGTGTTTTCCTGTTTTCTTTTTCTGAGACAAATCTTTTTGTTAAATAAGCGCTTTTTAAATAGCAAGGGGTAAGTTATATTTAGCAACAGATTAACGGATTAAAACTGACTGTCAACTATGTTTAGGGACTAAAGCGTTACAGTTACAAAATTGTCGTGTTTGTACAGCATTTTCCATACTGGGCCTGTTTTTTAGTTCGCAAATGAACACATTCGTTTTTCTAGTTTTTCTTTTTTAGTATTTGGTCGTTCGTCGTTATCGATGTTTTTAGTGGAATTGCATGTCTGTTTTATAATGAATGTACGAGAACAAGTACTGTATATTTTAGTGAATTTTAGTGTGCTTTTGTGTTATTTTACTTTGGTTTTATTTACGCACGGTCAATCATCATTAACAAAGTATATCACGGTGGGATTTCATTTAGGAAAAAAAATCATAACGCACTGTTTATTTTTTACACATAATGAACCTTTCTGCCAATACTTCGGTTTCTAATGCATTTTTAGTACACAAACACGTACAGAAATTTAATAGGTAATTAATTACACTTTGGTAGTTGAAAACCTGAAAATTGATTTTGTTGAATATTATTTTCACAAATTCTTTTAAGAGTGTTAGATAATTGGAACATCTCATTTTAAAAACTGTAATCATCAGGTTTATTTAAAGTAATTTAATTAAATACCTCCAACTGAACTCGATATACTATAAACGATTTAGGAAAACTGCTCAATATTAACTAGAGATTATACTTGAAAAAGAGTAATACTGTACAAAGTTAATATTAGTGTAATTAATGTACTCGTACTAGTAAAATGGACGATTTTTCTCAAAATTAAGACTGATCCAATATACAACAAATTATCACTAGGTTCTATTAAAATCAAATTAAAATTGTGATATTTTACGTGTTACGTGCACAAAGGTACTGGGCAGGTGGTGTGCCGTAACCCCCTAACCGGAAGCTCAGTCGTTTTGGGAAAGTACTTGGATGCGTGGGCGTGTGGTTAGATTAGAAGTACACAATTGCTTTAAAAAGGGCACCACTTGAATTGTACTTGTACCGCCATCAAACCAACAAAAGGACCAAGACACACTAAAGACTACAGGCACTGTTAAAATAAAAGCAAACGTTGACCAGGTAGAGAACAGGTTATTTTAGGATTCGGATCGTAATACGCCAAAAAATGAATTAAAATACGGGTGGTCTAACATAATTCTTTATTGGCTGTCGAAGCCTAACCCCTAAATGTACAGAAACGCTTTTTTTAATACCCCGAATCAAAACTTGTAAATGTACTTATAAATTTAAATTTAACGGTAAATGTAAAGCATAATATACCGTTCAAGAAGATAACTAACTTCTAATAGACATAAACCCCACGTAAGATAATACGTCGAATAAACTTATAGCAAAACGTTAAAAAAACCAAATCGTTACAATAGTAAACCACTTAACTTTTTTCAGTGTTTAATCAAAGATCAATCCGAATAAAAATATCTGGTGTGTAAAACCACACGACTTTCCAACCTTCAAAATGGAAATTAAAAGAAATGAAATAATTTTAACAATTTCTTAGGATAATTATGCAACCTCTTTTATAATAAGTTCATTATGCAAAAAAGGCAACATTGTAAACACAAAAACAATAATTTATGTCAAACAGACGTTTAAACTTCATGTCTGAAACAGATTAACAGACATCTAGATACAACCTTATAAGCTTAAAAGAAAGGAAATAATTTAAATTTTTTTAGACGACATTGTAGAAACCAAAACAATAATTTAAAATTTCATGTCAGGTAGAGATTAATAAAGGGTGTCTCAATAAGAGCGCAAGATTTAAATTGCGCGCCATGTTTGACAGTCATAATGATACATGATTATGACGTGACAGATCGAAAGTGGACAGATGGAAGTTAGTAAACATGGAGCCATTACACAATAGAACAACGTGTCCCGATTGTTAAGCATTATTATCAAAATGGTGAAAGTTTGATTGCCACCATTCGTAAAGTGGGTCCAATATTCGATCGAAATAATGTTCCTAATTCATCTACTGTGAAATGAATAATCGAAAAATTCGAAAGTGCTGGTTCGGTTAGTGATATGAAACAAACGACACGAGCTCGTAGGCGTCGTTCAGAACAAAACATCACGGCAGTTCGAGAGAGTGTGGCCGAAAGTCCAGAGACATCGATTCGTCATCGTGCACAAGAATTGGACATTACAACAGCCACCCTTCAGCGCATTCTCACTAAAAATTTGCATCTCCACGCCTACAAAGTCCAATTGACTCAACAACTTCTGCCAACACACCATGCACAGCGATGAGAGTTCACCAATTGGATCCCTCAACAAGAAGTGAATGCCGATTTTGTGAACAAAATCATTTTCAGTGATGAGGCCCATTTTCACCTCTATGGCTTCATTAATAGGCAAAACTGACGCATTTGGGGCTCAGAAAATCCACGAATGATTCATCACAAAGCAATGCATCCAAAACGTGTCACTGTTTGGTGTGCATTGTGGTCTGGAGGAATAATTGGACCGTTCTTCTTTGAAGATGAGGCAGGTAATGCCGTAACGGTGAATGGCGAACGTTATTGTGCTATGATAACGCAGTTTTTTTGTGCCTCAATTGGAAGATATTGCTCTTTACGACATGTGGTTTCAGCAGGACGGTGCCACATGTCATACGGCCCGCGAAACGTTGACTGTCTTGCAAGAGTTTGCTCCTGGTCGTGTCATTTC
The DNA here is from genome assembly GCA_036346205.1 of Vesta saturnalis. Taxonomy (NCBI): domain Eukaryota; kingdom Metazoa; phylum Arthropoda; class Insecta; order Coleoptera; family Lampyridae; genus Vesta; species Vesta saturnalis. Next base: position 2,234,437 of record JARFJB010001727.1, on the reverse strand, counting down.
CAGGTTTGGTGACCAGAATTGACCACCACGCTATTGCGATTTAACACCTTTGGACTTCTGGCTGTGGGGTTATCTGAAGTTGTTACGTGCAAACTTCAAGTTTATACAAAAACTTACCCTAAATGAGGAGATACCTTTATAGGAGTTGCCGGTAGCTCGGTCACGGTAGAGGTGGAGGGGTTCTACAGTGATGCAGATGGTATCTGTAGCTGAAAGAGAAGAGAGGGCGCCAGCTAGAACGATAAATCAGCCAGCCCTAGATTAATAGATAATTTGGCACTTTTCTAGCCAAGCAACGAATATGTGAAAGGATCTGAGCACTAGGAAAAATAGTTATAAAGCAGGAAGTCCCCAAAACAAAAGCGGTATATTAATTACAGATTATGGTAGTATATAGTTTGCATTTGTATGTTCACACACACATATAATTTCATTTATATTCCCCAAAAGGTAAAAAGGGAGATAATTCCCTAAATAAATAATTAATTTCAATTGTGTTACACAAATCGTTAACTTAACAGAGATAATACATAGAATATTTGTGCTTAAATACGCAATATAGCAAGCCACCTAAACGGTCTAGTACTAGAATTTAGATAATGAAATTAAGTTAAATTTACATCCAAAAATGGTAAAGTAATATACAGAATTTCAAAGCTAAGTTATGCTAAAACATAGGTTTATAGTCTTTAATAAAATACAGTAAACAGGTAATTTAAGCATTCCCCAACTTGTAAAGGCACATTGAATAAAAGATTATAGTAATAATACAATTACTATGAATAACTTGCAGCAAACAAATATAACAGAAATAATCAGGTGGTTTATAAAATCTTTAACCAGAATCTGTTGAGCTGAATGGATCCAGTTACACAGTTTCTTACAAAACAGTGTTTAATTACATAAATTACCAATAGGCATGGTCATTTTACACTCAAAATTTTACCCAAAGCAATTTCATGTAAAAGCGCAAAAATTTGTGCAATAACACTTAAAGTTTTATCACAAACATGTACATAGATCTGTACAACTTATAGGATTGGTCACAGATTAATCAAAGCATTAAAGTATCCAAAGACACCGAATATGAATGGTTTAAAACTTATCTTTCATATCCCAGCCTGTCGGAAAGTTATAACTTCAAATATTTCACAGGTGTTGAAGTCAAATTTCTTGCTAATTATGTAATAAGTAACACACTTCATCAGCCAATTGTCAGTATGTACAACTATGTATGAATTATATACAAATGTACTACAGCGTACCTGTATCCATATTTACAAGTATATTTAGATGGTCTACGAAAAGTGTATTATATGGCATACAAAAAGTACCTCTAAAATTTAATACATACAGCCAAATGAAAGCATGAATATCAATCTTACCTTCAATGAGGTAGAGAATCCGAAAGGTATTAATGGTAACGTTCAGAAATGGATTCAGTCAAGTACGAGTATGAGAACAGCTTATAACTGTCTCGAACAGTTAAACAGTAATTGCTTTCCCCTAAAATAAAAATAAAGTTAGCAACCGTTAAAGTAGGTTGTTACATTCTTACCAGCGAATCTAAAGTGTAAAAACAACTTCGTGGTTACAGAGAAATTTGTGAGGTTAATTAGCTAAATGCTTTAATGATTTTCTTAATGGATTTAGTTCTTCAATCGAACCAGATCGATTGTCTAAAAGTAAAACGTGGTAGAAGAACAAAAAAACCAAGCGTGACAAAAGCTCGCCTGCTTCCAGTATTTCCTATATATATTCGATATAAATCGTTTGTACCCACTAAGTGTAGCGATTCGGCACAAAATTTAGGAAAATGTTATAAAACCGATAACCATCGATGGGCTAAATAAAGTCCAGAAATTTACATTTTTCTTTCAGGAAACAACAAAATGGCCTTTCTTTCGTAAAGCACAGACAGGAAGGAAGTGAAATTAAAAATCAAATATTCGGATGTCAAACTGAACCAGTGACTCCCAACACATGAAGTTGAAATGTGACCATCAAAAAGTTTGCCTAACCACTACAGAAATGTTTTTAATTGTGAAGCGTAATATATTCAAGAAACTACAGAGATAAGCTTAGAGAATTTTTAGAAAATAAGAAAGAAATACGAGTAATTCATTAATTTTAATAGATCGCAAAAATGTACTTAATCGTACAGCAAAAGTAATGAATGTTACTAGCAGGTTTATGCCAACAAGCCCGCGACCACCGAAGCATTGAAGGCCGAAATTAGACGCCCTATCAATAAAATACCGCCACATATATTCAATAATGTTATTGAAAATTTTGCCAAAAGAGTACGCATGTGCCAGCAAAGCCATGGCGGCCATTTACAAGATATTTTGTTTTATACATAATTCCCAAACGTATACAATATACATTATGAAACAATAAATATTTCAATACTTTGCTACAGAAAACCATGTTTTATTGAACCTTAAAATCTTGCGCACTTATTGAAACACCCTTTATATATTTACATGTTAACTTAGAAAAAAATTCCAAAACCACCCGCTCCTAAAAAATATAAATAATTGAATAATACAGTTGAACCATTTTCATTCATATTTAATTAATTTTTAGACTTACCTTGCGTTATATTAAGACAAGTTACAAAGAAAAGTTATGTAAAATTAAATTTTCTTTAAAAATACTTAAATTCTACCTTTTAATTTTTTGCCGCTAAATTACGCGTCGTATCAAACAATTGCATTGAACATAATCGATACGTTTAAGGTTTATATCCAGGTTATCTTATGTCTCTGAAATATGCAGCGGTTTTATAAGTATATGTTTGGGTCATCAAAGTGAACGGACGTGTTTTCTCGAAAACGAAGCGTTTTCGGATGATGTTTATAAAGCAAAAAAAGCTAAAAGTTTGTCGGTATATTTATGGAACACCCTGTGTCTCAAAAGTATAGGGACACAGCTTAACTACAGCTTCCTTAGGTCAAATGGGATCGATTATACCAAACACACCTTAGTACAAATGTGGTTCCTGAAGAAGTTACTGCTCTTTAAAGTGACAAAAAGTATTTTTAACATTGGACATATTAGTGTGACAAGTGGTAACTTGGAACAATCGTATTGCGTGAAAAGTTTTAAATTGGTGTATTAAAACGTTAAGGTGCGTTTTTCTTGAAAACGGTACATTTTGTGGATATGAAACAAGTACACCTTTTTTTATGTAAAATTAGATGACGATTGTCATCCAAAATAAATATTGTTGCTACAATTATAAATTATTTTATTTTTATTGATTTTTATGTTTAATGATTTTATCTGAGCATCCAGTACTTACCTGTGCTATTTTTCAAAAACTTTCCTTTGAATCTTCGACAATAAATGAGAATTTATAAACGTACCCATATTTTTCGTAGAAAATAACACGTACATATTTATTGATGTAAAACATAGTCATGTTATACAAGTATAATAAAATAAATGTATATATGCGATTAATTAAATATTGAGCAGGTAAATAATAATAAAATAATAGGCAATTCTTAATGTTTTAAATAAAAAAATTACTGCTGGCCCGCGGTACAATTTAAGTACATATCCTGAGCGTGCTCTGAGCAAACCCAACGAAAACAGTGTTTGCAGTAACGCCTGGTTGTCTTATTTCTTGTTCTTTCACACATATAGCATCGGCCTATTCCCTCTTTCACTTCTTGGACAACCGGAGGATCTGCAATCCCCAAGAGAAGACGGGAACGTCGCCTAATCTCACAAGGTAATGTGGCTAAGGCCGCTCTTCGTTGAATCTGAGGTTTTATGAGTTCCCACGTCATATTTTCTAAAAATCTGCGCCTACTGACTTTCTGATACCCATGATTTGCTGAAAAAATATATAGGGCATTTATCGCAGCTATTTTCAGTAGGTCGTCTACAATTTCGAGCCACATAATTGATCTAGGATATCTACACATATCTTTGTGCGGTTATAAAATGTTACCAGTCTGGCTTTTGTTTGTCCCCGGTCTCATGTGGTGAATCGATGCGTCGTTATGTAAAGTGGATATACTTTGGATATGCTTTGTTTTTATTCGGGCAATACGAAACCATACTGCAATTATTGAAAAATCCAAATAATGAGGCGTTTACATCCCTCGTTTTCAGTGCCAAAAGTTCTTTTGGAATTTCGGCTTTATTTTTAAGTAACGTACCCACATACGTTATTTTTTGTCCTTTAATAATGTTTCTGCTAAAGGAATGCCGCAAAACCAGTAATATTTATGTTTGTGCTCGCCACCGGTTCAATCAATCTGTTTACAACTTCTTCACCTGAATTGTCTTGAAAGTAAGACCCTTCGAGTTGTTTTCCACAGTAAACTTTCAAGTTTACTGTGTACGCTGTTTTGGAATCCACTAGTGCAAACACTTTCAACCCATATTCTGCAGGTTTCCTAAGGATGTATTGCTTGAATGGGCAATTTCCCTAAAGGCCAAGAGGTGTTCATCTGCAGTTAAATATTTCCCGGGGGAATAATGTTTTTGACAGTTGTTTAGAAAAATTTCAAATATCTCTCTAACCGCTGCTAATTTATCCAGTTCTCTTCGTTCTCCCCTGTCGTGGATATTATCCATCCTAATACAACGCATGAGAAATCTAAAACTTTGTGTACTCATGGTTAGACAGCACGCTTCAATTCCAGCTCCCTTAGAATTATCCCATAACTGGAGAATATTTTGTCTGCTGCATCTCATGGTTCCAATGTAGTATAAAAGGCCGGTAAGTGCTCTTATTTCAGTTTCATAAGTAAGCCTTGCATCTCTGTCTTTTGTATAATTTTCTCTAACTTTTAATGTATGTGTAAATATTTGTGTTTGCTGCGATGATTTTGATAATAGTACTATCTAAATATAATTCTAAACAACTCTGACCTGATATCTTTGGCAGCGCCTTTAGGTCCAGGTGGGTGTATTATAATGTAGTGAGAACGAGTGCAAACGTTAGTAGGAGCAATTTGTTTCTCCCATTTGGTTTTCTTATCTTTACCTAAATAATAATTTTTAGCATCCGTTGATTCTTGTTGCAAAGATTCTTCTACTACTGCATCTTCTTCACCTTCAAAATCATCCTCACTGTCAACTTCTTGATCTGTAGCAGAATCATGGTCACTAAATTTAATGTTATCTGGTTCTTAGAACACGACATTGTCACAAATTGGAAAAGTGTCGCTTTTTAACCACTAACTACGACGAACAACTAAAATTCTCACCTTCTAAAAATGAAACGCAAGGGATCGCGCGGATGACGATTGTCATTTAGTTTCTATTAACCTAGATTTATTACCAAAATCAGTAAGCAATGTATTCAAACACGTGTACTTAATGAGGGTTAGAATGCTCTAGCAAGGTACTGATGTTGGCAACACTAAAGGTAACGTTTCAACAATTTGGCGACAATTTAAAAAGTTATGGATGACAATGGTCATCCGCGCTACCACTCGAGGGTTAAAGAGCTGTAACTTCTTCAGGAAGCACATTTGTACTAAGGTATGTTTAGTTTAATCGATCCCATTTGACCTAAGGATGTTGTAGTTAAGCTGTGTCTATAATTATGGGACACCCTATATATATATATATATATATATATATATATATATATATATATATATATATATATATATATGTACAGGGTGTCCCATAATTAATGGTACATAGAACCATGGTAGAATACGGACGTAAACTTATGACGATTCGCCAAATATGACCTTAATAAAATGTTGATAATTAAGAAGTTACAGGGTGTTAAAGAAAATTATTAAATTGTTAATGGCTCTAAGTTTTTAATAACCTGTATTTTTGTACCAAATTTAGCAGAAAGTTTTACTGACCTAAGGCGTACCCAACCGTAGAACAATATATTAAATCGCTTTTGCCAGTGGCGTACAACGTAAATGATAAAGAGCTTCACACCTCCTAAATATTACGCCATTGTGCAAATATCAATTTCAACTATAAATTCAATGTCTTGTATGTCTTGTTAAGAACCCATAAAGTGAATAATTATCGAGATAGTAACCATTAAAGAGGTAAAAACGCAGTAATTATAACTTATTTTTTTGCCTATCCACAGTACATTTGGTAGTAAAAACCAAATCCATGTTTTATTTTATTGTTTTTTATTTTATTATTCTGAATTCCAACAAGAATGCACAATTTTAATGTCAAAATATGAATTGTAAACAGAGAAATCCTGACCTATTACCAAATGTACTATGGATAGGCAAAAAAGTTAAAATTACAATTACCTCTTTAATGGTTAATATCTCGGTTATTATCCACTTGGCACAGATGTCAACTTTGTGTGTATTGTCCTGTAATTGGATTTCTTTATCTGTTGGGCAATAAATACTTATTATTATTATTACTTTAAGGGTCCTTACCAAGAGTACATATTTTACGCACAAGACATTGGAAAATATGAATTTATAATGTTGACATTGATATTTGCACAGTTGCGTAATATTCAGGAGGGGGGAGGGTTTATCTTTTATGTTATGTACGCCACTGGCGAAAGCGATTTAATATATTGTTCTACGGTTGGGTGCCCTTAGGTCTGCGAAACTTTCCACTAAATTTAGTACAAATTACAGGGTATTAAAAAAGTTAGAGCCATTAACAATTTAATAATTTTCAACTTTAACACAATGTAAATTCTTAATTATCAACATTTTATTAAGGACATATTTGGCAAATCGTCATAATTTTAGGTCAGGATTCTATCATGGTTGTATGTACCATTAAGTATGGGACACCCTGTATATATAATATAATTCTGGACATTCTAACGTACACACCAATTTGATATTTAGGTTGTGGACTGTGTTTAAATCTTTCGTGTACAGAATATTCGACACTTCCAAAATGTTTTCAATTGTGTATATGTGTGTTTGTATTCACATGGCCGATGCTTTCCATCACTTGACAGAGAAACGTAACCTTTTAAAGAGCATTCGCAAATGAAATAGACCTGATTATTGCTTAAATCCCTGCATAAAGCGACGTACTGCCGTTTGTTTAATTTGTGTAGTGCGCGAAGGATAACGGCGCTTTTGTAATCTTTGAGATGGTGAGGCTTAAATATTTTTTCCCTATACATACAGTGTGACCCATTTCAAATGGAAACCTCTCTGTAAAAAATGTATTTATAATCCTATGTTAACGCTTTTTTTTTTAAATGATAAACCATCGAAAACTCCACTTTATGACAAAAATTTAGGGATAAATTTCAATTTTCAAGGCTTTTTATGATTTATTTTCAATGTCGAAAATGGATAAATTTGATTAGCGATTTTTTTATTGAAATTTTAATTACCCCACTGGATTCAGTAACCTCTCATATGGGTAAATCCCAAGTTCCATGAAAAAAAATTTAAAAATGACAGACCTATGACAAAATTAATGTAGGCAGTTGTGCGACACATTTTGAATGGAAACACCCCTGTAAAAAATGTGTCTATTATCTGATTTTGACGGGACTTTTTTTGAAAGATACACCATCAAAGACTCCACTTTGTGACAAAAATTTAGAGATAAATTTCAATTTTCAAGGCTTTCTATGATTTATTTTCAATGTCGAAAATGGACAAATTTGATTAGCGATTTTTTTATTGAAATTTTAACTACACCACTGGATTCAGTAACCTCTCATATGAGTAAATCCCAAGTTTCATGAAAAAATATTAAAAAATTACAGATTTGTGACAAAATTAATGAAGGCTCATAGTAACTTTTGCTTGATTTTTCTAAAATTGAAGTAGCCCATAAAAATAAACAAAAGAAAGATAAATTAAGTGAATAGTTCTAATAATTTGAGGTTTTACTATAAAATTTGTTTTCCATGGCCCTCTATTATTATCTGCCATTACTCAATAGAACTGTAAATCAAGTAAAAGTTGCTATGAGCCTACATTAATTTTGTCACAAATCTGTCATTTTTCAATATTTTTTCATGAAATTTGGGATTTACCCATATGAAAGGTTACTGAATCCAGTGGTGTCGTTAAAATTTCAATTAAAAAATCGCTAATCGAATTTGTCCATTTTCGACATTGAAAATAAATCATAGAAAGCCTTGAAAATTGAAATTTATCTCTAAATTTTTGTCATAAAGTGGAGTTTTCGATGGTTTATCATTTAAAAAAAAAAGCGTTAACATAGGATTATAAATACATTTTTTACAGAGAGGTTTCCATTTGAAATGGGCCACACTGTATATACCTCACAAATTCTTCGCAACCCGAATATGTGTGTTCTATGTAGTAGCACTTTTGATATATTTTGTTTTAAATCGAACAATAAAAACCCGTGCGGACTGGATATGGCGTCCTGGTACTGTTCTTCTAATAATTGTGACTGACAGGTGAGATCTTTTTCTCCGCGTAGTAGGGAAATATTTTTTTGAAGGACATGCTGAGATTTTTATGAATAATTTCTTCCAACGCAGTATTTCAAATAGTTTTCTTATCCGTAGCAATAATTCGTCTACTTGTGTAGCAACTATTTTGCACATGGCTTCTCGTATCGTTGGTGTAAACCTTTTAAAATGCAGTGATTTTGTACTAACGTCAAGTGAAAGTCGATCGAAGGCTGTGGACGGCAACACCTGAGGTGTTGATGGAAACAGTTTTTGTTAAAAGGTGTTAGATGCTGTAATAAGGTGCAGGTACAATCTTACCTTTGTGGGAAGGAGTTCAGCTGGTTTCAGCAAGTTGGGTCCTGCATTTTGCTCCAGCACTTCCGGTGTGCTCTCTTGGCTTTGCCGATATATTGCTCCCCCATCTTGTTTTTCCACCTTTCTGTCTTCTACCTCCCACCATCTTGGTGCCGTAATCTTGCTTTTGCCATCTTGTGGCTTATTCGTAATGTCCGAAATTGTCTCTTTGCGGTGGCTTTTTAAACTTCTACTTCTTATCCGATAATTCCACTGATAGATTGTTTAATCATGGTTGACGCTCGACACTCGATGTTTTTGAATTTTAAGTCCTGAACCGCACTTTTTTTAAAATACCAACTTAAAACAAAAAATAGATATGGCGATATTTTTTTTACTTATTTCTTAATTTTAATCTCACATGTTTGTTATTATCAAAGATAGAAGTTTGAAGTTTTTACATTCACGTGCTACTTTGTTGACCTAGATTTCATCGCAAAACCGAAAATTTAGTATCTCCTTTTGTTTTCGACTTATAGCCAAACGTCGATATTTCTACACTTTTTTTAAGGTCATATACCTCGCTTAATACTATTTTACTAATGTACTTCGTCAACGGTACTTATATATTACGAAGTGCCGAATTCAGTCGAGTGCTTAGAATTTTTCTAGGGGGTGCGCTATTTGAGTAATAATATAAACTTGCATTTTTTAAAAGGGAATCATAATTGACTTGGCAACCATCAGTTGCAGTTCGTTCTTAGCTTTTCAAAAATATAAAAAGACATTCCTGAAAAACATCTTCCAAATATTTTTTTCAACAAGACGGTGTCACAGCTCATAATGGTTTGGCAGTTAGGAATTATGACGGTTTTGATAAATTATGTTTTTCATCCTATGGCAAGAAATCCAGTATTGATAGATCTGTCATCGTAGTAGCCTTAACACCAAACCGAATGTTGCAATCCAATGATTTGGGAAACAGTTTTCTAAGTGATTCCTCAGTGCCAAAGCATTATGGGCTGGGGCACTGTCTTGAAAAAAATATTTGGAAGATGTTTTTCAGGAATGTTGATATTTATATCTTTGAAAAGCTAAAAAAGAACTGCAGCCGATCGTTGCCAAGCTAACCAAATTTTCCATTTAAAAAAATGCAAGTTTATATTATTACTCTAAAGCCGAATCCCCTAAAAAAATTATAAGCACGCCACTGAATTTAGTACTTCGTAATATATAAGTACCGTTGACGGAATATATCAGTATATCAGTATTAAACGAGATATAATACATTGAAAAAGTGTGGAAATGTCGACGTTTGGCCATAAACCGAAAATAAAAGAGGATACTAAATTTTCGATTTTACCATTAAGGTCAACAAAGTAATACGTGAATGTAAAAACTGCAAACTTTTATCTTTGATAATAAAAACGATATCTTAAAAAACAACTAAAATAACGAAATCGAGACACTCCGTACATGACCATTGCATAATGCGTTGCCTAGTTTACCCTGATATGCATTGTGTGTAATTACACTAAAGGACATTCATTAGCAGAATGCACAATTATGATTTCCCAAATGATATTGTATAATATATAATAATAATAATAATAATAATAATAATAATAATAATAATAATAATGACCAACACACATTTCCTAATTGCACTGTTCTCTGTTTTTCTTGTATACTATTTGCTAGCGCGACATGATACCAGCATTAGGAAGTGATGTGCTGTTCATACCACATTTATGCTGTATTATACGTATTTGTATTTGTATGTAGGTGGTAGCAAACATCTAGTATATTGGCGAATAGATCAAGTCACCTTTCATAGGAATATCTGCGTTACATAAGTCACTCATAGGTAAAATCATATATAATGCCTTGATTCGTGCTGCTGCATCTTATTTAATATGTATACTTAACTTTTAAACATATAACTGTGAATAGGTAACGGTAGCTGCGATGATATTAATTTCACTGAATAATAACCTACTTCTGAATTACCTTGAAAGAAGTTACACGGATAAATATTCACAGTGCGTCTTTTTTAAATTAAAGATCCTTCACTGATCTTGGATATCATGTTGCTAACAAGCCCTTTGATTACATATCAGTAATGTACTCGTTAGTACTTTTAGTTCAAATAATGCTATTGAAGTAACTTACCAACTTTCATAATAAAATAATGTATCAGAGGGACACACTACTTGAGGTACGTTTTCTACGATTATATGATTAGGTGCGTGCGGAAGCTTGCGCTTGAGGTACATTTTCTACAATGGGTTCAATTTTCACGTGTGCAGATTCTTGCAACACGTCGAAATTGCAAGACTTCTTTGAGGTTACGTGATTCTTGTAAAAGTTCATCGAGAACATTACTCAACTCGGACTCATTAAGGTTAGTACAACGTTCACTGCGAAGGTTAAAACCAAAATTTCATAAAAAAATGTTGATGCACTATTCTTACTGCACTATTTTCAATCGTCATTGATTGAAAACTAGATCAAATGTAACATTACCAAAATATACGGCATAATAAAGCACCTATTTTCCAAGGTCATTAGCTAGCATCATAATTATCGCGCTTCTTTCATTTATTAATAATATCAGACAGTGGAATTGTTCACCGTGGGTTGTTCTAAATTTATTAATAACTACAAAATGAATTTCCGCCTTAGAACGTATGCATCGGATAGGAGGACCCTTTTAGCGTTTGCTATGATCTGTCAATAAGCAAAAAGGCATTGCCCAATTAGAATTATCCCAATGACTCTTAATGCCCCTTAATGGGTCTGAGTTTTTGTACTTAATTGCTGTTTAATGAACCTCGGCTTCCTTTGAGGGAACGGTTTCATCTCCTCGATATTCTTTTTGAACCAGTTTTTCAATACCCATTTGCGTTATGACATACCTTTGCGGAACTTTGGGTCCAGATGATTTCAGCACCGTGATCAAGCATTTGCAGTGTGGTTTTTTGGCTTTTCCGCCATGTTCTCCCATCTCATTTTCTGCCATCCAGTTTCGGTCATTTGGCTTTCGCCATCCTGGTGTCGTAGAATGTCCAAAATTGGTTTTTATTTCATATCCGGTAAATTCCAATGGAAGATCTCTGCATAATGGCTGCCACTAGCTGTAAAACCAAACAAAGTTTTTACAAGCTGTAAGGCAAACTATGAGGATTTTTTAAAGAAAGTTCACAAAAAGTGACCTGACACTATTGCTGAAATGGGATGCTCGAGCTGTCGTTCCATTTTAACCTTCGAAATGGTAGTAATACTAAATTTCTTAAAATACCGACTTAAAATATACGTATATAGTCGATGCTTTGTTTACTTTAGCGATTCGAATAATACAACTTATTCATAAAATAGTTGGGTACGCTGAACACCGCTCTCATAAAAGTGTAAAATTAGTTATTTTGCCCAAACTTCGTGTAATTGCTTGTCCTGGTTTCAGCCCCTCGTTGAATTGCGCAAGATGGCTTTCTTCTTTGAGGTACTTGTAACAGAATTTCGTCAATACGCGGACGTGGTTACACGTTAATTTAAACACCCTTTCTATTTCACAATATTTTTGAACGGTTTGCAAAATCCAACTCCAATTATTGTAATTAAATTAAAACTATTATTAAATTAGCATAACTAACAAGAAATATTTAAAAAATAAGTAGCCTTGCTGCTGTCAGCGCCGCTGCTGGCGTTGTTTGACACTAAATATATCACACAAGGCGACATTATACCTAACGTTAGGTGAAAGTTGGAGAAAATCCAGAAAGTGAAAGTTACTTTAACCTTGATATTTACCGGGCCTGAAAGATGTTTGAGTGAGGCGCCGTGTTAGAAATGGAGATCAGATGTTGGAAATGAAAGTCAGGTCTAGCTGATGGGAACGTTCGGTAATCCAGATGCAGATCCGAAGATGATGAAACCAGCTGTACCCCTTTCCGCAAAGGTTGGCCGTAATGAAGGCAAGGGTTAAAAAACTGATCCAAAAATATAATGACATGGGGATGAAAAGAAGGTGTTGAAAACCCTCAGTGAAAGAAGCTAACTGTCATTAGAAGCAAGTGGATCAGAGTCATTACAAACCTATTTATGTAAGTGTAATTGTGAGAAATACCTTTATGCTTATTGACATATATTTTTTAATAGCCAACCTTAAAAAGATCCTCCTGTCCGATCTCATTTTGCAACGGATGTTATTTTTTTAATTGTAGTAGTTATTAGACCTTAACAATTTTAAAACAGCGCACGTTTAAAAATCCTTCTGTATGATGATATTACTAGAGTGTACTGCGATATGCATAATTATTCACATCGTGTAAGTGATAATTATGACACTTGCTTGTGGGACGTTGAAAAATTGACCCTGCGTAAAAGCACATTTGTTACGCTGTATATTTTAATACAGTAAAACCTGATGAAACAGACAGGAATAGAAGAGAGGGTCTAATTTTCCATTTAAGATCGCATTGATGCAACATAGCGATACAAATTCTATTAATCCTATAATTCATGCTTGCTATAAATTTAGTTTTGAACTTAGTAGCAACCTGGATTTGCCAAGGTCAGTAGTTATCTACTTGCATAACTAAGTAGCATAGATATGAATTATCATTCTATTTTTGATTGCGTCATTAAATATATATTTATAATTATTTACAAACAACATTGTTGTCAAAGAACTCGAACTGTATTTGCCTTTTCTGCTGGATTATATGACATATGTGGGCGTTACTGCGAGAGGTTTGAAAAATAAAATTTTGGCTATTCTTCAGCTTTTAGGATGCTTGATTATAAAACACCAAAGAAATTATCAGTATGTTGGTCTGTGCCGTCGAACAACAAAACACAACACTAGTTTTGGACGGTGCTCTGAACACATCTGGAACGGGTTGCGATATAAACCAAACCTCATTGTTATATATATATATATATATATATATATATATATATATATATATATATATATATATATATATATATATATATATATATATACACACACACGCACCACACACGCACGCACGCACGCACGCACGCACGCACGCACGCACGCACGCACGAACGCATCCACGCACGCACGCACGCAAGCACGCACGCACGCACGCAGGCACGCGCGCACGCGCGCACACACAAGATTGTTGCAAATGAAACCTGTTTTAGCTAAATTTGAACTGATATGCCCTTTTGGTAGGTGAACTATCCAGAATACTTCAGTAAAAACAAAATCCTGCGAATTTCTTGTATTCGCGAAACATAATTTTTTTATTTAAATAATACCAGCTCTTTAAGGCGCCTTCGCCATAAAGTAAAAAAAATGAAATTTGGTGAAAATCAAGGCAATATTTTTTTAGAAGCACTCTTGTGCTATTTATTGATTTTTCTGACATGGATACTGCCCCAGACACCACAAAAGTATTATTTGAATTAAAACATGGTCTAATAGGATTTCTGTGTTACATTGTTCGTCAGCGTACATCCTATTATTTTCGGTACTTTTAGGTGGCCTTAAATAAAGCATGTTCATCTGAAAATCATATTTTTCTAATATCTTCATTAGAAGGAACCTTCTTAACAATAAATTATACCTTTACCATCGTTTGTGTCTTACATTAGCGGTAAGTTTTGTTAGATGTGTTAAGAATTTATTTGACGTTAATAAATGAAAATGTCAATATTAATCATTAAGTAAATGACTATGCAGGTTGTCATGGAATTTGTTTGACGTTCATACGGTGAGTTAGCAAATTGGTTAAGCTATAATGCCAGTTTTAAGCAATGAAGACAGAATCTTAATTAAATATTGCCGTGACGATTTTAATTATAGTGCAAAAAACGAATTTGCTCAGAAAAATTGGCATATTGGAACTGTATCAAAATTTTGAAAACATCTAGGGGAAAGCAATGGGTCTATTGAACATAAACGGAGAAGAGGAAGGAACCGAAGCTCGAGAACTGAAGAAAATATTGATAGGGTAAGGATTATTATACGAAATTTGCAACCTGACCAAGCTGTCGGATCTAGGAACATTGGAAAAATAACTAGGATTTCGCGTACGTCAGTTCAAACAATCATTAAAGAAGATTGCTACCTTGAAACATTTTAAAAAGTTTACTGTCCAAAACTTACTGCCAACGTAAGAGAAAAACGATTGTAAAGGTGTAATTTGTTGCTAAGAAGCTTTCGTTCTTGTTAAGAAATGTGTTTTCAGATGAAAAAATGTTTTATTTAAGGTAACCTAAAGATACCCAAAATAATAAGGTGTACTATGAGGTACAATTTAAGAGAGAAGCCGGATTAGAGTATCTTTTAATTGAAAAAGGTCGTTTCTCAATAGGTGTTATGGTGTCTGTGGCAGAATCCATGTTGGGAACATCCAGTCTAATATTTGTTGATGCTGGAGTAAAACTTAATTCACAAACATACCAATAAAAATTTTGCAACACCTATTACCTGCAATTGAAGAAGTTTGTGACAATTACACTTTACAACAAGATGGTGCTCCGTCGCACACTTCTCGCAGAACAAGACTGTACTTGAATGAAAATTGCTAAAAGCTAAAACGCAAAATTTCTTTTTATTGTTTAACTTACAGTCACTTTTATGTTGCGTTAACCTATTTTTTAGTGTCTGAGAAGTTAGACTTACGTAAATTTTATCACAATCAACACAGGGTATAGAGCATATTATTTCTGATTGTTTTAGAGTGGGAGTTTTATCTTTATTTTTACTAAAAATTGGGTTAATAGTTTTCATACCATAATATGCAAAACGTATTCTGTAATTTTAAAAACATTAACGATTCTTCAAGTTCAATTTGGAGTATAAGGTACAAAAAATTTGGTTGAGAATAATCGTATAATTAAAAATGAATAAATAAATATAAAATAATAATCACTACGAGCGGCTTATGGTGCTGAGAATAATTGTCTAATGAAATAAAAGTAAATATACGTAAATGAATATCTATCAGAAAATCCCTAATAAATCATTATATAATAAAGTGAAATTGATTAAACTAGTAACATTAATTTCAATATTCTCATACAATACACAAAAGTTAACCAAAAAATATATAGTTATGATCTGAAAATCAATCTCACGGAAATATGGTGACATCTCTAAACCCATTTTTATTCTTGTAAAATTCGACGAAGGCAGTAGCCATTACACACCCCAATTTCCAATCCCAAACTAAAAAATAAAAAAAAATGACTTACTAGTTAGTTTTGCGAGTCACTTCGCACTATGGAATTTATATTTGTTATCAAAAAAAAAATATTAGTAATGTGAATTACTACTTGATGATAACATATACGTGAATCTAAATTTAAGTTATAAAAACAATACTAATTAGTGATTCCTCCTGTACATAAAAATGTATATACAAGACAGTAGCGATAATGACTATCTGGTAGTTCTGAAATTATAACTCTAAATATTCATTACTATAACCCACAAAAAAATAACGTTCATATGGTAAACATCACCTAAATATAAGTGCTGCTGCTTGAGGTAATGTGAAATTATAGCACCAATTTGTTTGGTGGTAAGGTGGCGTGACTAACTAATTGTATGATTTGCTTTTATGATTTTATCGTTACCATTCGATATGATTATTTTGAACAAAGAATGTTGGTGGTTAGCAACCGGAAAAAAACCTAAAAGAAACCGTGGAATTTATTTTTTCTCACCTAAATAAGATGGCAACTGTATAAAAAGTAATTTGACCTTCACCATACACTAAGTTTGTGTGAATGACGCAATAAATACAATTTCAAAATATTCGCATCTTCGTCACAAACAACGTTTTATTCATAAATAAGTGTTGATATTCAATATAATTTTGCTTTTTATTTGAGTTTTGAGCAAGTGTAAGTTTATTTCAATGTTTTGAGTGAATAACTTCTATGAACAGAAATCGACATTTGATGTTCCGTTGGCACCATCCACCATCACGTTATTTCATTCACATCTATCCCATTTGAATCAATTTTATAGAGGTAAAATCCAGTGAATATTAATTAAGCACTACACGGGAAGTTTTTTATTTCACTAAAATGTAGAATAATACTCTTTTGTATAAAATAGAAATGTCCGATACTGATGGCGACATAAATAAGGGGTTCTCAAACACACAGTGAACTGCAAATAAATGGCTGACTATAAAGGTAAAAGTGGCTGGAGAAAAAATGTTATGTTTTATTCGTACAAAAAATGCATTCTCGGGGCATGGAAGATTGCTGGACTGCGCTTTGCGTCTCGTACAGCAGCTTTCTTCCTCGTCCCGAAATTTTTGTACTAATGAAACTAATAACTGTTTAATTTCTTGAACATCTTTGTTGATCGTTTCGACTTAAAGACTATTTTTGTTATAGACGGTATTTACTGAACCTAATTCTTTTAAATTTATGTCACTTTGTCGAATCCACGTTCGTTCGACATGTGATATACGCTCTCTACGAACAATATACGTACATCGTCTAATTACTTGATTTTTATATTGTACATTGACCGATACTACTCCAATCGGAACAAATATTTCAGTGGTATATGACCACGATCGGATAATTGTTGCTTGTATTTGAACATTTTTAAGCGATAATACCTTAAAACACATTATCGGAAATTAATGTGTAGTCTACACCGGAATCGATTTCCAATTTCTGTTTTACACCTTCTATAAATACATTAACAAAATAATTACGTGCATCGATTGAATAGTTATCGGTTTCAGATATATTAACTACATGCACGTCACTGAAATCGCAATTATAAATATTTTTGATTGAGTCTGATTTTATTAATACTCGACGCATAATGTCTGGAAACAGCCTTCTATAAAGACTGTTTTGACATTTCTGCATTATTAATTCTGAAAGTTTCTAATAGTTAACCCAAATCGATTGATTCTTGTAACGATAACTTTTTCTTCTGTCAAAATTCGTTTGCGTATGGTGCACGTAAGAAAATTTCAGAATCTGACACTCGCATTTGAAATCCTAACATGAAGCTAATCGCCTCAATTCCGCACCAAAGCCTGTGATTGTTCTCAAGCACCTTGGAAACGGCTAATATCCTTTGGTGCTGCCAATGTCTTGACTAATTTATAATACCGCGGTTATATACAATTTAACTACATCTTTGTATAAACCTGTTCATCATTAGAAACGTTTTTTTACTTTGTCACGTGTGGTTGAAATTGCCGCAGATCCTTTTTTCGCATATTAGGATATATAAAATGTTATATGTAGAATTTACTGGAGGAAATTCTTTGTTTTGTCGTATTCGATTATTAAAAATTTAGGTATATTCGAGTAAAAAGTTTGGGAAGCCACTAATTTAGTTGCAAATATTACTTGTTTGGCAATGTTTGTATTTATTGAAAATTGGAGTGGGATTTAGTGCCCAGTTTTGTGGGAATGGCATATCGATTATTCGGGTTGTTTATTTCTAAATACATTGAATTTTCTAGATTACACGCGTTGGTGAGAGTAGGATAGGAATTTTATATAGGAGTTTAATATTTTTAGTAAATAGTGGATAATCTTATGTTTAAGTAATCGTTAATTTATAGTTTGGTTTCAGTTGAAATTATGTAATTGGAAATTGCTTTACAAAAGGGTAGTTTACAGATTTAAAACGTTGGCGACTGTATGACGGGAATTCATTTCTGATAAATTAGTTTACTTAAACAAAGATTGTGGTTTTTATAATACGTTGGTTTAAAGACGATTTCTTAAAGCTTAGAGGCGACGAAAACAGATCGTGTTACAATGTTTGTTTCGAAGTGCAGATGAAGTATTTTCCAACTCGTTTCCCGAAAATCTTCTCGTTTTTACCGCCCTTATGATCTGAAGGAATTGCTTTTTTATGATTGGTGATTTGATGTAAAATGTAGTATGGCGAAGTCTATTAAAATTCGTAAGAGCAGTCGAGGTTTCGATCTTGAAAGTGGTAGTAGGAAACAAATTAAGATGTAGTTAAGAATTGTGGTTGCTGTGGCCATCGGCGTCGCGAGTTCTTTATGGTTAAATGAAGCGCTTCGTAATTTAATCGGAATTGTACAGTATCTGTGCTATATTAGCAGTTCGTTTAATGCGTTGTTGAAGTATAAGTAAACCCCGACAAATTTGTTATCGTATACCGTCTTATCGTTTTATGGAGTAGGTACGGGTTCAATAAGGAAGCTGAAGATTTCCAATTCAGAAAAATAAAAGTGTCTCTTAACCTGTATTTAAACGATGAAGGCGCTGAGGGGTACAGCGAATTTTATGAATCTGTGATAAAAACTTAATGAAATTATGGACATTATTACCGTGATTTTTAAGTGTGATAGAAAAGTATCAGATGCTATTTTTTTCGTAAAAGTGTAAAAGCCAGTTTAATGTGTTTTCAACAATTTATACAAGGTTATTTAAAAGAACGTGCCCATTGAGGATTGTGTTAAATTTATGTTTGTACGACATTTATCATAAAAAGTTGATCGATGGAATTTGGACCAGAACAATTGAAATTGCGAAAGGACCTAGTAACATTGTTTATTTGTTTGCATATTTATATGCTTGTTTATAATAAAGTTTGGTAATGTTTCAAAGTTTCATTCAATGTCGCAGTAGAAATTCCGATTAATTTTAACGTTTTTGATTTCCGGAAACTTTTTTATTGTAGTAATAAAAACTGTTGTTGGATCTAATTGAATTGTGATAAATCGAAATTTCGCACCTGCAGTAAATACAAAATATTGATATTTATGATATTATATATATATATATATATATATATATATATATATATATATATATTACCCAAAATGTATGAAATAATGGGTCTCAGCCGTAGCCGTACATATATATATATATATATATATATATATATATATATATATATATATATATATATATTACCCAAAATGTATGAAATAATGGTTCTCAGCCGTAGCCGTACATTTCATCACAAAACTTTCAAGACAAAAGTTGTTTGACGAAGTAATGCGCATATTGTGCATGTCAGAAAAAATAATTTGATTAGCGACCTTGAGATATGACGTCATCGGCAGTTTTTTAAAATCGTAACCCCATAATTTTGTTTCAGGCTTTTACTGCTCTTTGAAGTGTCAAAATGACAGAATAAAAAATTTGATATCTTACATAAGAAAAATTTGAGAAAAAAACATAAATTTTCTTACTAACAAAAACAACTCAAATCAAGTAGGTATCTAACTAAAATAGAAATTTTGACAAAAACATTTCGTTTTTAACGCGATAAATGCTCAAAATGTTCATCATTAACAACGGCGCAATGCCCCAATCTGTCATGATAGCCACGATAGAATTTCCTAAGTAGTGCTTACAGATTATTGGGTCTGTTTCTGTACTCCTTAAATTTTAAATGACCCCATAAGAAAAAATCGCACACTGTAAGTTTGGGAGATCGTGGAGGCCATTCGACTGTTCCCCGTCTACCTACCCAACGATTCGCAAAAACTTCATGTAAACATCTCCGCACATTTATCGAGTAGTGGGGTGGTGCCCCGTTTTTAGGAAACCGCAGATCAACATTTGGAAATTGTTCTTGACATCTTGTAAATACTGGTTTCCAGTTAAATTGTCATTTATAAAAAAAATGACCAATAATACGATCACGCCAAATCTCTTCCTGTACATTAAGTTTTTTTTTTGGTCTTTGGGTATGCTGTTGGATCATGGAATGGAGATTTTCAGCTGACCAGTAACGACGTTTATGTCTATTTACCTTTCCACTTAAATAAAATGTGACCTCGTCCGAAAAGAGTATGTTGTCGAAGAAGTTTTCATAATTATTGATGCGCTCCATCGTAAGCTTACAAAATTCTATACGTCGGTCATAGTCATCTTCTGATAATTCCTGTTTTTTTTTATAGAAGTCATTTTCAGATACATCTTGAATTTATTTATTTCGCTATTTAAATGGATATAATTAAAGCATTCTTATGTATCTGGTTTGATTGATTGTTTTGAACGTCGTTTCCTCAAAACGAGATTATGTTTTACCAAAATTGAAAATGCAATGGTAAATTTTAGGCATCCCTTTTTATATCAAAATGATCACTAATAAAGATGTGATAATTTTAATAGCAATCATGGTAATAAAAATTTAAAAACTCTAATAAAGAAAATAATATGGGAAAATACATGCTCAATTTAAAAGCGTATGTTGCACACATTCCAACTCTTAATGTGGTTTTTTTTTTATAAAAAACGATTTGTGTGTCCGTATGTACAATATGCATATGTTTCAAACCGATTTGTTATTAATTATTTTTTAGAGAAAAGGAAAATACGAGTAGCAGTATTCAGGTTTTGTGTATTACTTTCTAAATTAGTTAATGATCGGAATGTAATAGCCAGTTTATATCCAACCATTTCACAAATCGTGTTTAGTGTGATTATATGTGGGCACGTTGTATAAAAAATATTTCAGTTCAACGTATGGTACAGCTGAAAAAAAAAACACTTCTAAAGGTAAGCGTATTATTTTTAATATATGTTTTTTACCTGATATTGCTGACAAAAATGTCGATAAAGATTTTTAAAATATATTATTACTCTTATAGGATGACGTCATAAGATCAACTCTCAAATAGCTGGTACGTATTCGTGGATTTTAAACTTGTAGTTATTGTTAATTTGCGTATAATAATAAACCATTAAAACTTTTTGCCTTTTATTTCCATTATATCAGTTTGATATTCTTAAAAACATGTTAATTTAATTTAACTCTATGTTATATATAAGTAATTATTACTTTCCAGTCTTTTTAATGGGTTTTTACAACTGTTAATGAACACGTCACAATGAAACAATTTTGTGTGTATGTAATTGAACATGCAAATAAATCAGATATAATGTTCCGAATGTATAGGCGGTGACTGTTTAGAGAATTTTCCTATACATAAAGCATCATTGCATTAGGGTATAAATTATTTATTATTTCACGTCATATTTAATTAGACTTTAATGTATTCAGTTTGAACTGTAATCTGGTTTCCGCAAACTGTAAGACATAATTTCGGTTGATTGATTGATTGAGATTGATCTGGTGATCGAGCATGATTTGTTTTAGATTGATTAATTAATTGATTTGTTTGTGTGTGAGAAAGAGCCGAAAGAGAGAGGGTGAGAGAGAAACAAGATAGAGCAAGAGAGAGGTGTGCATTATCAACTTCTATTATAGAAAATGTTCATTAGTCTATACGCCACTAGACGGCACTAAAATCAATTTTTACTCAAAGGGGCCAGGGCGCAGACCCTGATACAAGTCCTGTCTTACAAGAACCTCCTTATTAGAATACAATTTTGTATGATGGGGCGAAGGCCTACAGCTGTAAGGTTAAGTTAGAACCACATACAATTGCACCAAGGGGGCCACGATAGGGGCTAAGCTCTACACTTGTCTTATAAGGTTAGGTTCCCATACCATCTCCGAGAACAAGTTGCAAAGCTCTACACGTGTCTTACGAGAACCTCCTTATTAGAAATACAACGTTTTCTCGTATAGGTAAAAGATCATCCAATAGCATATGACCATTTTAAAGCAATAGGATCGATAATTTTAATAATATCTTATTAATTATGCAATTTCCAACATTGTATGCGTGTGCGTTTGCCTAACCTCCAGGGGTACTGCTCTTAATATATCCATAAGGACCTTAATTAGATGACCATCAAAAATAACCCTAAGACCAACTCCAACTCCAAGACCTAGCTCCCGGTCCAGCCCCCAGCACCAAGACCAGCCCCAGCCCCTCACGAGAGCATGTGCAAAAAGGCTCTAATCAGGGTTGACCCTCGACAAGAAACCATAGGGTAGAAAATACGCGTCCTATACGTAAGCGAGCAAAAATAATTAGGGTTGAAAAGGGCCTCCGAAAAGAAAGGGTAGAAAATACGGTCCCACACGGGGGTGTGTAAAAAGTAGAGGTGAAAAACTACGTCCTACACGTAAGCTAATAAAAAATAATTAAGGATAAAAATTCCATCAGGGGTTGAAAGGGGCCTCCGAAAAGAAACTATAGGGGTGAAAAAAAGCGTCCCTCACGTGGGCATATAAAAAAGTGAAAGGGGACAGGGCTTGTGACGTAAAAAAAATTGGAGGGGATAACGCCCCTCTTCTACTTTCGTTATTTGTCAATTTTGTTTCAGGTAAAGTAACTTTTCGTTGATAGTACGCCAAAGTGTCACTAAGAGAAGTTGTTCAGGAAATAAAACTATTTCACAAAGATCATCTCACTTTCATTAAATCCGCGTTTTTTTTTTGTATTTTGTGAACGAACAATCGCGTCGTAATAAAGTTACTGTCATTATCTTAGATAAACTTCAAAACTTTGAAGTATTTTTTCTAAATTGATTACTTATCTCAGTAATTTGCAAATTACTTGTTCTTTAGTTTTTGTTGTTCTGTAGTTTTTTGTATTAAAAATGTTGACTCTCGACAGCACATTCACCTAATGCAATGTTATGGACTTGGAGAAGCTGTTATTAATAAGTTTCACGAGCGATTTCCAATAGTGGCAAGTTCTGTCAATGGAGTACAAAATTTGTGAAAAAGTTTACAAAACTGGAAGCGTCCAAAATTTGAATAAATAAAGCTAATTCATGATCATCAAGATGCTGCTACAGTGTTGCTGATAGCATCTGTGAATACTAATAATCAATTATCATTGAGAAAGCAGTCTACTGAATTATCAATAAGTAAATCGCACATACAAAGATTCTCAAAGAAAATAAAATTATACCATTTACACATGTTGATTCATAAATTAGAAGCTGAAGACGATGGCCAGCGATTGCTGCTTTGTTTATGGGCCCGAGAAAAGATTTTGAACGACAGATATTTTTATAAAAAAAATCTTTCAGATGAGTCAACTTTTACAACTAATGGCATCGTGTCTTCACAAAATTATACGTATTGGGCTGTTGGGAGTCCACATTTTGGTATGGTAACCAACAGTCAACGGTACAAGAAAGTAAATGTATGGTGTGCAATAAAGTACGATAAAATTATTGGCCCATATATTTTTGACACTAATTTAATTTGGATGTGCTCCAAAACTTTTTTTACCTGCCATGGAAGACGTACATTTAGAATATTTTCATTTTCAGCAAGACGGATGACCACCTCATTTAACTCGTTTGATTACAAATTTTTTGAATCAGCACTTTCCTGAAAGGTGGATTGGACGACATGGTTCAATGCATTGGCCAGCAAGATCGCCAGATTTGACCCCTATGGATTTTTACTTATGGGGTTATTTGAAACAAAAAGTTTATTCATATGATCTTCATCGACTTATTAAAACAAAAAATTAGGGATGTTGTAGATGAAATTAACCCAATGACCACAGCGAAAGTATACGACGATTTTAGAGTTAGGATAGAAAAATGTGCAGATCTTGGAGGAAGCCAAATAGAGTAATTGTAGTTTAATTTCTTTTTTTGATAGACTGTTTTCTCATCTAAGATTTTAACAAATCGAAAGTAAACTAAAAACAATTTTCAGACCAAGCAGGGAGTAATTCCAAAGTACAAAATTCCAATTCGAAAATTTTTGATCAATCACACGTATTGTGAACTCAATCCGGGGACACACTGTATGTAATCTAATAACTTCAAAGCCAACAATACCTGAATTTCGGTCATATCGGTTTTTAAACACTATAATTTCCCATCTTTGATCCGCTATTTTGAATTTTTTTAATTTTGACAAATGATTTATTCTTAGTGATCTTAAAAACCCCCAATACCCGACTTTAAAAAAAATCTTGCACCTTAAAAACGGTGCGCCGCTGGCAGTTTTTAAAATTTTTTTATTTAGATAATGTTTTACAAATTAACAAAGTTGCAAAATTGATCATTAGCCGATGTTCAATTCTCTGATTAGAGAGATTGAGTAGTTGGGGTTTAATGTGAGGGGTACGCCGTCACTCGTACCAATTGTAGACTAGACCTCACAACCCTGTTGAGTAATTGAATAAAAGATGAGATTCATTCAAAGACTGATTTATTTGATACTATTTACACTTTATATACAACTTTTTACATGACGTGTTTTATTGTTTGACCTAGTTAGTAGGTCATGTTTTATTCTTTTAAGCGTCTTTTTGTGCTTACTAGTTATAATGCACATAGTATATGTGTAATTTCAACCTTACACACTTTTGTATCAGCACAATTGTCGCAATAATTAACCTGCTCTATATTCAGTTTTGCTTACGATTCGTTTTACGTATTTCTTAATTGTTAATTCTACTTATATTTCTCAACTTATTACTAAATATAAAATTACTAAAATTATTAACTTTACTAAAATACCCTGTTTAATCTGCAAGATTAAACATCCTGGCGGGCCCGAAGTTCATGTTCATTTGCAGATTGAACATTCTGCCGGGCCCGAAGTTCATGTTCAATTGTAGATTGAACATTCTGCCGCGACGAGGTGGTTGGGATGGCGTAAAGTTGTTCCATCTGGAATGTTTCTTCCATCTTGGTACCTTTAGTTCTTCTATAGCTTTTAATTTATCCCGGAACTTCACCCATTTTGATGCTATGTTGTCAGGTACTTTTTGATCCCATTTGATCGCGCTTATCCATAATTCTTGTATTATTAGTTTGGCTGTTATGGTTATTGGACTGACCCACCCTAGCGGGTCGAAGATTTTCGCTGTTTCTGAAAGTATGCTTCTTTTTGTTAATGTTTTGTTGTTGACTGCTACCTTGAATTGAAAGCTGTCTTGATCTGGTAGCCATCTCACTCCTAGGGATTTTATTGATTCGTTTTGGTTGATATCCAGTGGTTCCGACGTTTCTTTTTCTTCTTTCCATAGTTCTGTGTGATTTCCTGCCCATTTTCTTAACGTAAACCCTCCTTTCGCTGATAATGTGATTAATTCTTCCTGTAACGTTTTTGCGTCTTCTATTGTTGTGGTTCCAGTTAACAGGTCGTCCACGTAATAAGCTTTCAGTGTTACTGCTGATGCTTGCGAGTAATTGTTTTCTTCATCTTGGGCTAGTTGCTGTAATGTCCTTACCGCTAGGTAAGGTGCGGAAGCTGTTCCATATGTCACGGTTGTAAGTTGGTACTCTTTGATTGGTTCCCTTGGTGTGGTTCTCCACAGGATAGTGTGGTATTTGTAATCTTCTTTGTCAAGTTTGATTTGACGGTATATCTTCTCTACGTCAGCCATGATCACGTAGCGATGTTTTCTCCATCTTACTAAGAGGTCCATAGATCCTGTTGTAATCTTGGCCCTACGTGCATCATCTCGTTTAAACTCTTCCCGTTGGAGTCCTTAGATGATGCGTCAAATACTACCCGCAGCTTGGTCGTTGTATTAGTTTCTTTCACAACTGCCTGATGTGGTATGTACACCCTGTCTTCATTTGGGTTGGTGGCTAGTTTCATGTGCCCTAGTTGGAGGTATTCGTCCATGAATTTTTTGTAACCTGTCTTCAACTTGTTGTCTTTTAAAAATTTCTTCTCTAGCTGTAGTAATCTTGCGACTGCCAATGGTCTTGAGTTTTCCAGCGTGTCTGGATCTTTTTTGAATGGTATTTTTACTGTGTAAGTTCCATCCGGGTTCCTCACCGTGGTTCGTTGGTAATGTTTTTCACACTCTTCATCTTGTTGGGACATTTCCACCGCCCTTGGAATTTCCTCGAGTTCCCAAAATTTTTCTAAGTGCATTTCTTCTTCCCGTGACACCATACTAACTATCGTCACTTCTTCTTTTTTAGGATTGTAGATCTGCCCTGACAAAATCCATCCTAATTCTGACCTAATACGTCGCCTGTTCTTTTTACCCCGTCTAGTATTAGTTTTGCGTAATCTTCAGCTCCCAGGAGCACGTCTATTGGCCCTGGTCTATCGAGTGTGGGATCTGCCAATATTTGGTTTGTCCACTGGCTGTTGTCGAACTTGAATTGCTTCATGGGAAGATTCTCCGTGATCTTGTTTAGCACTATAACTTCTGTGGTTAGTGAGAAGGTACTTGGATGTAAAGGTTTTGGTTGGATGTTTATTTTTGAGGTTGCCTTGGTTGGTGTAGAACCTCCTAAACCGCTGATCTCGGCGTGTACTGTTTGCCTTGGTAGTCTTAGCAGTTGTGCAGAATCTTCCGTAATAAATGATGCCTGTGACCCTGGATCGATTAATACTCGTAACATGTGAAATTCACCGAAGATGTCCTTTATTCTGATAATTGCTGTAGCTAATAAAACTTATTTTTTTCTATTTTTGGGGCTGCATGCTTCCTTAACTTCTTTGGTTGATGCGTGCGCTGCCGATTTTGTTTGCTGGTGTGTTGCAGGTTTTTTTGTATTCCTGGTGTAGTAATGTGTGGTGCGGGTACTGACACGTTGTGCATCGCCGTATTGCGTGGCATCTGATGTTGGAACTGTGGTCCATGCAATTGAAACATAGACGTTTTTCTCTCACGAATGTGATCCTGGCTTGTGTTGACAACCCTTTGAATTCGATGCAGTCACCCAACTTGTGATATAGGTTGCAGTAGACGCATGCTTGCCGTTTATTCTGCCACTGGGGGTTCCATTGGGGCTGTCCTCGTGTGGTAGTATGGTGTGATTTTCTTGCCTGGGACATCGCTTCCATTGACTGGAATCTTAGTTTGAGGAACTCCATTACTTCCTCCATTAGTGGTATTTCATTTGGTGCTTTCAGCGATTGTTCGAATAGTTTGTTTGTCTCTGCGTCCCATTTTCTTGCTACTATGTGGACAATAAGAGGACCCCAGGAGGCTGTTTCTACTCCTAGGTTCTTTATTGCTTCCAGACACTCATGAGTGGTGTTATGCAGACGCCTTATTGCACCTGCGTCTTGTTCTTGGATGGTGGGAAAGTCTAGAATTTTGTCTATTAAAACTTTTACCATTAACCGTTTGTTGTTGTATCTGCTCTCGAGAATTTCCCATGCTGTTTTGTAATTGCATTCTGCTATTTGAAGGTGTTGGATTAGTTTTGATGCTTCTCCTGTGACGTTGCTTTTAAGGTACTGCATTTTTTCTATTGTTGTCACCGTTTTGTTGGAGTGTATTATTTTTTCAAACAGGTCTTGGAACGTCATCCAATTTTCATAACCACCGCTGAACATAGGTAGCTTTATTTCTGGCATTTTGATGCTACATCTCTTGTCTCCAACCATTTGTATTTTGTTTCCGAGTTCGATGCTTATTTGGTCACACCATTGTTCGGTTTTCTCGAACTCGCTGTTTGAAAAATAGTTGTCCTGATGTTTTGTTTCATGTACCTTGATGTGTTCGTGCAGGTCTTCAATTGCAGTCCATTGGCGCTGAATCTTGTCTTGCCATAACTTAAGTTGGACCGTGTTTTCTTCTTTCTTCAATCTTTCCTCTACTTGTTGTAATAGAGCACCTAGTTGTTGTATCTTGATCTCTTATCGTTTCAATCGCTGTTCTTGTTCTTTATCGACCCCATCGTCTTCTTGCGAGGTGGTTGTTAGCTTCTTTTCCAGTTCTGTCAGATAGTTCTTAATGTGATTATATAGTTTACCCAATTTTTCAAAGTATTCTGATGTGTGGTAGTCATGATCATCTATCTGCAGTTTGGATATTTTATTGTGTGTGCTGTTCGCTTCTTCCCACCATGTTTCCAATGTATTGCTACGTTCATTAATGTACACCTTGTTCTTCCGTGCCGCCGCATCTTTCTTCATATTTGTAAACATCTTCTCCATAGCCTGGCCAATTTCATTTTGGGTGTTGGCCAATTTGTTTATCTTCTCCATTTTTCGCTTTGAGTCTTGTGTTGTTTCTTATTTATAAAGCTTGATTTTCTTACCACTGTCGATATGTTTCTTCTTTCCTGTAAGGGGCGTAAATCCTTATAGTTGACAGAGGTAGACTTGCTGCTGTAACTTCTTCTGGCGGTGGTGGTGTTGATGTCTTCAATAGGCTGATGTTCAATAGCTGCTGCCGTTGGTGGTGGATAATGTTTAATGGTTGCCGATGTTGTTGGCTCGAAGGACCATGTTCATTTTACTGGTTGCCGATGTTGGTGGCTCGAAGGACCATGACTAATTTTACTGGTTGCCGATGTTGGTGGCTCGAAGGACCATGTTCAATCCTCTGATTAGAGAGATTGAGTGTTTGTGGTTTAATGTGAGGGATACGCCGTCACTCGTATCAATTGTAGACTAGACCTCACAACCCTGTTGAGTAATTGAATAAAAGATGAGATTCATTCAAAGACTGATTTATTTGATACTATTTACACTTTATATACAACTTTTTACATGACGTGTTTTATTGTTTGACCTAGTTAGTAGGTCATGTTTTATTCTTTTAAGCGCCTTTTTGTGCTTACTAGTTATAATGCACATAGTATATGTGTAATTTCAACCTTACACACTTTTGTATCAGCACAATTGTCGCAATAATTAACCTGCTCTATATTCAGTTTTGCTTACGATTCGTTTTACGTATTTCTTAATTGTTAATTCTACTTATATTTCTCAACTTATTACTAAATATAAAATTACTAAAATTATTAACTTTATTAAAATACCCTGTTTAATCTGCAAGATTAAACAGCCGACAATACCTGAATTTTAGTAATATCGGATTTTAAACACGACAATCCTCCATTTTTGATCCGCCATTTTGAATTTTTAATTCTGACAAAAGATTTATACTTAGCGATCTTAAAAACCCCCAATTTTTTTTTTTTATGGTTGTGGACCTGAACAGGCTAAATAAGGCCTATCGTGCTAAAGCACTCAGGAACACTTAGGAGGATGGAAAGAGGGATAATGAATTGCCAATAGATGCCTATGAACAGCTACCTTAAATTTTCTCATATCATAAGTGAGAGGAAAACAGGAACTAGGGAGATCATTCCAGAGTTTAGAAGCCGTGTAGAAAAATGTGGATTGCGCCCGTTTGGTACGACAAGTGGAGATTTGTACTGCATACTGATGATGTGATTGAGCGAACCGAGTGTTTCTCGCAAAGATAGCCGGAGATGGTATCAAAGAATGTAGTTCACCAGCACAATAGCCGTTGTAATAACGATAATACAAAGAAAGAACTGAAACCATCCTTCTATGCTCAAGGGACTGTATGTGAGAAGTTAAAGACGGGTCATTTATAAGTCTAATCGCTCTCTTTTGAATACGATCAACGATATCGAGAGCGTATTGGGGAGCACTAACCCAAAGGTGAGAATTATATTCCAGATGAGGCCGAATTTGGGCCTTATACAGCAAAAGGAGTTGTCGAGAGGTAAAGTACTGCTTAGATCTGTACCAAAAGCCTATTTTACGAGCAGCTGTTTTGGTAGCTGACAGAAGATGGTCAACCCATGAGAGATTTGAAGATACAGTCATACCCAACAGAGTAATAGAGTCTGAAAACTTAAGAACTGAGCCATTTATACTTACAACAGGAAATGATCGATCTTTTTTGGCGGACATAAGGCAACACTGAGTTTTGTTAGCATTAAATTTAACTAGATTATTGCTTCTCCATTCGAGAATACGTTGAATGTCTTTGTTGATTGAATTTGCCATTTCAGCTTTAATTTCTTGATTTGACATAGAAGGTGGATTATCACTATGAGTAGACTGAGATGAACTACAGTGAAGAGTGCTATCGTCAGCAAAGCAATGGATGGGGTTAGTTGTTGAAGAAATAAGGTCGTTTATGTACAGCAGAAAAAGTGTAGGCGCTATAACGGATCCCTGTGGTACGCCCGCGTTAATGCTAACTTCTTTTGCAAAAAAGCCATCAACTACGACACGTATTCGTCTTTCATCAAGGAAACTAGAAACCCAGTTGATGAGCGCATCATTTAACCCAAACGAGGTGAGTTTGGCAAGTAAACACTTATGCCAAACTTGGTCAAATGCCTTTGAGATATCTAAAGCGACTACAACTGTTTCACCGGACTGCTCTACCGTATTGTTCCAAACTTGGGTCACATATGAAAGAAGATCGCCTGTTGAACGACTTTGCCTAAACCCATATTGATGGTCACTAAGGAGTTTGTTAGTTTCAAGAAACGTGAGCAGTTGCTGATTGATGGCTTCTTCCATGATTTTAGACAAAATGGAAGTGATGGCAATTGGTCTGTAATTTGAGGGATCGGTCTTATCACCTTTTTTGGGAATAGGTTGAACATTTGCTAACTTCCATGTTGAAGGGAATTCCCCAGAAGATATAGAGATCGTATAGAGCTTAGATAGGACTTTTAGAAAGAACGGAAGTTTTATAAACAAGAGGGTTTGATGTAAGAAAGAGATCTAGAAGATGTGGAGTATGGTTAGGGTTATCAGGGATTCTTGTGGGTTCAGAAATCATTTGTGTGAGATCACATGAAATAGCAAATGTTTCTGCACTATGACCAGCGGGATTTGTAGTAGATGAAAATTGAAGCCAATTAGAGTTATGAACATTGAAATCGCCTACAAATGAGATATCGCAAGATGGAAACTGAGACAGGAGATAGTCAACTTTCGTACTAAGGTAATCGAAGAAGTCTTGAAAGTTGCTGTCATTAGGAGACCTATAAATGCAACAGTAGAATTTCACAAAATTAGGACCAGAATGTTTAAACCAAATCACGTCAAAATTTTTATTTTCTAAGGAAGAAACCCTCTTGCAAGCAATTCTGTCCTTGATGTAGGCACATACGCCTCCTTTATATCGAAAGTTAGAGTGAAGATGGTATTGAGGAAATTGCAAGTCGGGTGACTCGGAGCTTTCCGAGGAGACTTGTGTTTCAGACAGAAACAATATATCAGGTTGTAATTGTTCAAGATGTTGGTGAATAGCATTAAGATTAGACCTGATACCGCGGATGTTGCAGTAGTGAATCAGAAAGTTGATACTTTCGATGACCGAGGTCGCTTGGGCCCTGCCCTCCCGGACATCCGAATGGGGCAGGGTTTTACGTCCGGAATTTATAAACCTAGAAACCACAGCCATCTTATTTTTTAATTTGGGACTTTTAATCCGATAGGAAGAAAGTGAGGGCGAGAAGGAAGAATAAGGATGAGAATAGATTGAGGATGATGGAAAAGGTAACCGGCAGCCCTTACCGAGCTCAGAAAATCGGAGACCCAATATTAAGGAGCCCATGGTAAGGGTGGTGGTACCTCCCCGGCTGGCATGGAGTATACATGCCTACCACCTAAAATACCCGACTTTCAAAAAAATCGGTTGATAAATTAAAAAATGCACAATTTTGTCCCCTAAAAACGGTGCGCCACTGGTTATTACATATTTTTTATTTTGAAATTACATAAAAAAATATGTTTGTTTTTTTAATTATGTAACTTTTTAAATTATGAAGCAATGGATTTTTTTAAGTTTCTAATCCCCTAAAAATGCTCCGCCACTGGTTAGATTTGGCTCATTAACGAACTTGACCTAGATTTTATGGCAAACCTGATTTCATATCGAACACACACGCAATAGGACCCGAGATTTTCTCTTCTAAAAATATGTTTTTCGTATTGCTTAGGCCACAAAACGTCAAGCAATTTAAAAAAAAGTTTTTGAAAATTTAAAGCAATTACATAGCTTTCTCTTTATACGTTTGAATTGACTGAAAGTTTGAAGTTAATTCCTTCCTGATTTTTGTTTTAAAAAATTTACATTGTTTCAGTTAGTTGCATATGTCGTTAATCTACCTTAAATAAGTGCTGAATAATTGAAAAGTTTGTAAGCTGATAATAACGTCATATTTTTCGAAAAAAAAGCAAATATCTCAAAAAGGGTTCAGAATTTTAACATAGTCATATTATAAAAGTCGCCTTAAAATTTAATCAGGAATTCAAAAATGTAAAAATATATGGAATGTTACATTTAAAATAACAAAGTTGGTGTCTACTTGTGGTTTAACCGGAAGTCCTAGAAACTCCAAAATATTTTCTTATATCGTTATTACCTCTTTATATATCGATAATGAAACCTTGTCATGAAACGCCCTGTATACTAGGTACATATCACATCCAAAGTGTAAATCTTGATAGGAAATAGACGGGATACTGTATTAATATTATTATTAACTATCAGATTGTTTACAAAGATAATTAACCATTCAATACCGGATTTTAATAACAATACAGTAGTAATTCATGAAAAAATTATAAAGATACACGTAAAAGATAAATGGCCAAGTTTAAGTAAAAACGCTAAACTTTTATAAATGTTTTCTAAATTATAGAAAAAAAGCATTGTTTGCGTAAGAGAAAACTGCGTCCGTTCCATTGAACATGTTTCTCCGCACTGAACTAAATCTACAGGTAAAGGAAATACTAAACTACGTTTAATAATGACAAAATAATTGCGTGTAGTAAATAAAATTTAATAAAAAATCGTGAGCATGAGTGAAATGTTTGTAATTATCCTACACATGGGCTTAACAGGAAATGCAGGTTAGCACGAACACCACACATAAAGGGAACTTCCGTTTAGGTAACAGTCAGCGAGAGCAATAAATTTTTGGAAAAAAAAAACATCTATTTAAAAAAATAATAATAAATAATCAGTTGTAAGTACTAACCAAAGAACGATTTAAATTTTCATGCTGTTACATTATACAGGGCCATTTTCATTCCCTATCTATCCAGGAATCTATTTCTGTAGCGATTTCTGGTAAGCCAAAAGCCGGGATCGAGATTGCTTCACGATATATGATCGGATTTCGCAGACGATGCAGTGTTTTACCCGGTTTTAGTAAAGGTTTTACCGGAATAGAGTAAGATCAAGACAGTTTTATGGAGATCGAAGATAATGCGGAGATTCGCAAGCAAACTCTGCAAGTAAATATTCAATTTTCTTAAGTATTTGTGTAAATATTTAACTTTATCCTAACGTATAATAAGTTTTAATAGATTCATTAAATTAAACTATCATTATTGAATTCAGTAAAATCTTGTTGATTGACATGCCAGACGATAAATGAATGCAGTTAATTTTAGGTTATTCAAGATTTTTCATAGGAACAGCTGTAATTAGTTTTCAGTGTGTTATTAGTTGATTCTATTGTAATGTTGACATTAGTTCGTGTTTAATCGGTACAACATGCAATTGTACACTAATCAAAAAGGCAAGCACATTTCGTTTCAAAATACTTATATATTTAACTGTTTAAAAAGCAATTTGATATTACACAAGTTTAGTTACTTACAGGGCCGGATTAAGGTAAAGGGGGCCTGGGGCTAAAAATCTTGGGGGGGGGCCTTAATTTTTTATGTATTTAAGGAAAAAAAACAACTAGCAAATCACATAAAACTTTATTATTATTAAATCAAAAATAATAGATTACATACATTTACATAGATTTTTTTCGAGCTTTCATGGTTGAAAATTCTTCAATTAAGTCATCAAATTTGAGTGAAAACAAAAGATCATTTTCTATACTCATTAAACTTAAATGAGATAATCTGGCTTCACCCATGGTAGATCTGCATTTATTTTTAATGAAAGAAAGTTTTGAAAATGGTCTTTCAGTTTCACAATTGGTTATTAGAACACATAAATAAATTCTTAAAACTATATAAATTTCCGGAAACACTTCTAATAAATCTCTTTCCACTAAAAGGTTGAAAAGGAAGGGAATACTGTTTATAGGATTATTATTTTTTAATGTTTTTAAATAGGCTGAAAACTGAAGAAATTCACTAACCAAATTATGTCCTAAGTCGTATGAATAATGAAAAATTAAGTTTACAGCATCAGCAGTGATTTTTCTGAAGGAAGGATAGTCAGCTGACTAATGAAATCAAAAATATCACTTACTTCTTTGTAAGCTGTATTACGTTTCTCTAGCTCAGATAATATTTTATCTATTATCGGTAAGTACGATTCTATGCGAAATTTATCTTGACCTTGCCGTGGTACTTCTTCTATAGAATCATCAGTTAATTTTTTATTTCCTCTCCGTTTAAATACATCTTGGTATGAACTATTCAAAATCGAAGACATACCTTTGGCTTTTTCCTCTAAAGATTCAAATTGGCCTCGTAGATCGTGAAGGTACTTGTTTGTGGCATCAAATCGCTCGAATAATTGATTCCAAAAAGTTGTCAAAAAAGCTATTTCAAGTTTCGTCATTTTTTTCTTTAAAGAAAATGCCTCATCTTTTGTATCTTTTTTTTCTAATGGGTTATCGGCTAGTTCTTTTAAGGCATTGAAAATTGCATTATAATTACTGGCAAGGGATCTCAGGACCATCTTGTCGCAGAAAGTGACCTTACAACCAATACACTATGTTCTGTATGTTCACTAGTTCCTTCGTTTTGTTTCTTGATGTTTTTCATTAAAATTTTCCAGCGATGAGTGGATGCGACAAAAAATGCATATATTTTTTGCAAAAAGCCAAAACAACTTGTAGCTTCTACACATTCATCAACACTAGATTCTTCAACTAAATTCAGAGAATGGGCTGCGCAAGGGACATAGCGGGCAAGTTTATTTCTTTTTTTAATTTCTGCCTGAAGTCCTTTGTACTTTCCAGACATTGTCATATGTTTGCCCTCTACGTTTTTAGATTTTGATAGAGTTGGTATTCAAAATTAACAAAATTTCGTCTGCAAGAGATTTTCCTGTATGGCTATGAATAGGAACAAAACAAAGAAATCGTTCCAAAACTTTCCCATCCAAACAGTATCTGAATACAACAGAAAGCTGATCCACATGTGAAAGATCAGGTGTAGAATCTACTATTATCGAATAATATTTTGTATCCTTAATTTCAGTTATAATTTTATTTTAGACTTTTTTGCCCATACATGTAATTAGTTCTTCACATGTAGTCTTGGAGAGGTATGACCTTTGCCCTCGCCCAAAATTTTCCAAATGTTGGTATAAAAATGGATCAAACTTTGAGATTAGTTTTAGAATTTCCAAGCAGTTACCATTATGTGGAGAACCTAATACTTCGTTATCACCTCGAAAAGCCAAACCCCTTCCGGCAATAAATTTGATGGTTTCAATAATTCGTTTAAAAACATTTCTCCAATATTCGATTTCTCTGTTTAATGATTTGGTCATTTCTTCATCTATTTTGGAAGATGTGGAATATGTTTTCCAAGTCAAAAGATTTTTGCGATGCTCTACACTATTTTCGTGAGATTTAACTTTTTCCTCTGCCCTTTTCCAATCGGAAAATACAGTTGTAAATACACTTTTATTATCTGAACCAAGCAATTTACAGACAAAGCAAAACACGGATCCATTTGATTTTGAATACATACGCCACTTTCTTATACAGGGTGATTGGTCGAAACCATTCATTAGAAGTATTAGGAGTTCCAGCCATGGCTGATTTCTGAAAGTTTGTATCTGGACTAAGTGATTCATATTCTATTTAAGGAAAATATTTTCATGATGACTACACTTCCGGTTATACCGGAAGTAGCCATCAACTTTGTCATTCTAAATTGAATCGTACCCTTTTTATGGCATATTCGAATTGTACTCGCCATTTAAGTAGAAATTTTATCAATGTTCCCTATACTTAAATTTAATAGTTTTTGAGATTTAAATTTTTTTCGAAAATTATTGGTTGAACACATTTGACAATGCCTACTGGCGCTATTTTTAGTACGAAGCAAGTAATATTGACGTTATGCGTAAGAGTATCCTTAAGCTTTACGCTGATGCTTGCGCTACTGCCGAATTATCTACAGGGTGTTCAAAATGTGACTTCTATCTTTTGAAAATAAAAACCATCAAAACTTAACTTTTTCAAATACAATGCCCAATATTTTCTTCCTTTAACGGATGCAGAATAAAATTCTGCATTGATTTGTATTAGCATTCCCTATACCTATCTTCGATAGTTTTTCTCATATTGAGGTATTTGTTCATTTCTTCTGAAATTCAAAACGATTTACCTGATTTTTCCATGGATAGCCATGGAAACCACAGCTAAGTTTGTTGTTAGTAACTGTCAATACCTTTTGTTATGTTTCTGTGTTCGGTTTATCAAAATGGAAAATGGGAAGTATTCAAACAGGGATATTTTGAACTTATTTTATATTCATGGAGAATGCGATAAGATTATTAGCAGAACTTGCCGTTTGTTTAATGACCGATATCCTCATTTCACACCAATGAACAAGCACAAATTTAAGCGAATAGAGTCAAACTTTTTACGGCATGGAACAGAGAAAGCTGCCAGAACACGATCAAAGCCTATTACTGGCGAAGAAGCTAATGAAGTTAATGTCCTAGCCCAGTTTATCAAATCAGTTGAACACAATTTCTTAGTCTATTTTTTCTTATCTTACGATTTGTAAGCACAAACAGTAAATTATATACTTTTTTTCATGTATCGTTTGATAATTTCCAGGATTAAGTTTAAAAGAAACTTGATAAACCCAAGTTATATCCTCGTCATATCGTCATATGTGGGCACTGCTTTCATTTGAAATATGATTTTAGTTACAGTATTTTTTTAATTGACAAAATTGGTGGCAATCGGATTTCATCGTATTTGTCCCCAGTTTGGCAACTACAGTGCTCACAGTGGATTTTTTGAGCAGGATTCTCTTTAATCTCCATCTGTAGTAGTGTCCTTTCCAAAGTCTGGGTCACGTGTACTGGTGTATGACGTATTCTCAAAATTACACGGATTAAGATTTAGGCAACGTATGTCTTCTATGAATCGTTTTCTTCTCTTAATGTGGTCACTGGTAGATGTCATCAATTCGGCGCACTTTAGAAACTGTCAATCAAAACTGGGTCAACTCAATTAATGGTTTCAAATTTAAAGGTGTTTATTATTCTCAGTCATCTCGCTAAAGGTTTCATGTGTGTGTTAATGAAGTTTTAAAATCGAAGAAATTCCGTATTTTAATTACATTTAGATTTACTGTAACAAAACCTACCTCTTGTATAAGAAACGAGTAACAACAATTCTTTTAGTAATCAATTTACGTTTCAGATGGAAAGTTGGTCGTAATTCAACAATGTCAAATTGGAACATTTTAAATGTACAGCTTAGAATAGAGACCCTCGAAATATCATTAATAAATATTCTGTAATTCGTGTAAACAGAAGTGATTTTACAATGTACAGCATGTGCAAATTAAGTAATTCTCCGAAGCCTAATCTCTATTCGCTATCAGTTTCTGTTGTATTGTAGGAAATATTGTGCTTTAGTAAGTAATGAGATATTTCTTCCTTCTTGGACGAAGTACTTCGAATTTTTTCAAAAACTTTTGAGTGATAATTAGTATTGTCCATGACGATTAACGATGGCTCTTATAAGTTGGGAATTAGACTGATTTTAAACCGTTTTGTAAATAGCTCTGCACACATAATCACCATGATAGTCGACATTGTGATTTTGTAGAAAAGAGAAGTAAAACATCAGGAATAAAGCTATTTTCATTACCCGCATGCAGCACTATAAACCTAAAACAATAAAAGTCGATAAGAAATTCAATCTAAAAAAATTATTGCGACGGACCCTCTTCCTTCGCCTATTGGCCTCTTTTTCGTGCTTTGCTTGCTATTATCGTGCAAGATTTTTTTGTGCGAACCTCGACGGAATATCCAAGTTTCATCTAAGAAAATGGATATGTAAAGGACGCCCCTTTAGTTTTGTAGTATTGTTTTAAGAAGCGTACACGATTGGCGGCAATATGCGGCTGATGGGGTTGTTCAAGTAAACTTCTCCTACCATCATAGAATTTTAAGGAAATACCAATGGAATGTAAAAGACGCCTTAAACTGTATTTACTAAATTTGAAAATTTCACATTCAACTAATTCTTTTTGTAACAACGTTAACGTTATATGGATACCTAAGATTACAAATATTTGTAAGTTTACAGGTTTTGAACATATTTCTGCACAGATTTTGAATGCATTTCGTAAAATCTCCTCTTCACAGCATCTTTCACGTAGTCATCGACTTCTACACAACTGATTTGTACGTGTTCTCTGTTTAGTTTGTGATTCTGGAGGTTTATTTTCTTTTTGGGCTTCTGTCATTCGTTTCTTTATAGAACTAACCGTATTTATCCCACAGACCTCCGAGGTTCGCCACAAGTAATACTTTTACCTACTTGCAGAACAGATTCAAATGGAATCATTACGCCATGGTTAACCCGTTCTTTTTCAAAATAATTAAGCTGTTGCGGTTGAGAGTTGATACGCTTGTTTCGTATCATTTTTAACCTACAAATCTAAAATTTTAGGTTTGTCAAATATTGCATAAAGTTGCTATAATTTACCGAGTAAACACAACACAGATGGAAAGTAGCTAAAAAAACTGTTTTTATTCTAAAAAGTAAAGTAAAAATGTTGGAGAACGAAATAAACACAAAATGACAGATAGGTTTGGCAGTTATTCTATTTTATAGTGGGCGACAAACGTTTTCAAGCCGTAACCTTAACTGTACAACAGACTCAAGTTGACATAAACCATCCTTCTCTAACATTTAGTATTAAGAGAGAGAGAGAGAGACAGTAAACTTTTGCTTATTATAACGTTTTACACCGATTAGTCATACACAAGTATACGTGGCCCAGACTATACAAGTATTTTTTATATGATAGCTTCTTTAGCTTAACAGCTGCCTACACACATTTCACACTATTTTATTATGACTGAGATTAGGTAAAAATTTACAAGTAATATTTGCAATGCCTTCAACTACAATTACGGTTACCTGTTATTATCTTTTCGAAATCTAAACAAGCTGATACCAGGACTTAGGGATGTATTACGTAAATATTTTTCTGTACACACATTACAACAGTTTTGGAGTTTACGTTTTAAAGGTATCCCCATTATCTTTAACTAATATTTAAAAAATGTCGGATAAAAAAGCAAAACGCACAAATATAGCAACAAAAACGAATTTACAACAAATATAAAGTATAACAAAACACAAATAATTAAAATTCAAAATTTACCATACTATAATCAGTGATTAAAAATTATTATTAATTTTATTAAATACATAAATAAAAAATTTACCTCGAATAGGATTTGAACCTACGACCTGTACTTTGCTAGAGTACCGCGCTAACCAGCTACGCTATCGAGATGCAAGCCCCAATCGATGTAAATTTTGTCTTTATGTAGGTATAATATAATAATAATATAATCAGTGACATTCATGCACTAGCTAAATCATAAGTAGCGCCACCTATATACAATCATTGGAAGGACCGCCCACATTAGTACATGCGTAAAAAAATTCGCGAGATGATTTTACCGAATTGTCCGTACTGATCTGCAGATTTGAACAGAACCTACAACATGAAACAATACTTGAATCTGCTTCTTCATGCTCACAGGTTTTAATTTGCATCTATTTTATACTATAAACGTTTCTGACAAAATACTTCAAACAATTATTATATCAAGATATGCTTTATCGGATTGCTAATTATTTGTCCCAAAACAAAATGGCCGGATTAGGACTCATAATTAAAATTATTGTACTTTGATTTGGCCCACGCGACTAGCTCTACAATTTAATTATGGCTCAGAATTAAAAACAAAATGGTGGAGGCCTTTGATTATGACTTGTAATTAAAATGTGATCCGTAACAGGGTGCGAAGATCCGCGAGCAAGTTCCTGCGGTCTATACCTGTCTTACAAGTTAGTGTTAGCACACCTTATTAGACTACAATTCAAATTACCCGCCAAAACAAAATGGTCGAGGGCTTTGATTATGACTCATAATTAAAATAATTGGACTTTGATCTTTCCCACGCCTTCCCCCTACACGTTAAAACCCTAAAGCAAGTTCCGAAGGTCTGTCTTATGTGCTACCATGAGGGTTCCACACAATTTCAAATTTCTCGCTATGGCCGAGGACTTCCATTATGACTCATAATTAAAATAATTAGACATTGATCTGCCCCATTCGACTATACCTGCAATTTAATTACTGCTCCTATTTAAAAACAAAATAGCCGAGTCGTTTGATTATAACGTCATAATTACAAAATGGCCGAGGGATTCGATTATGACTCATAATTAAAATAATTGGACTCTTACCTGCCCCACCCCTTTCCCAAGTAACTACCACCATGATTTGATTATGGCGCATAATTAAAAAATGGCGGAGGAATTTGATTATGATGTCTTAATGAAAAGAAAAGTGCCGCGGAATTTGATTATGACTCATAATTAAAAGGAAAATGGCGGTGGAAGTTGATTTTGACTCATAATTACAATGATGGGACCTTGACCTCTCCCCACTCCTACCCCACACACCAGTCACGTGACCACCGCGTACCCCCAAACCCTGGGATAGACTGACAAAAAGGTTCTTAATACAGTCAAAAGGGCCTTAATTAGGGGTTATAATGCCATCAGGGGGTTGAAAATGCCGTCAATGGGATGAAAATCGACCCCGAAAAAAAGCCGACCCCATCCTCACACCCCCCCCCCCCCCCGCGACCCCACCCACATCCCCACTCAATCCCCCTCCACTTTTAATTGATTATGACGTCAGGGATTCAAGTGCTCCCATTCTACTAATGTGAAACCTAAAACCAAATACACACTTGATGTGCGCTCGAAAAAGTGATTTAAGTTCTTACGTACATGAAGTATATCTGACACCTTTACGATAACTTCCCCAATACTTTTTCCTGTCGCACTATTCTTAAGGCGCTTATGGAAGCGACACAATCGCGCATGTACCACAGGACCTGAATTGAGTGCATAATTAGTATCTTTCCGTGTAGCGTTTTTGTATAAACGTATTAAAAATTATTATTTATTAATTTGTATGTACACGGTGGCCAACTAAAAATGCGAGTCATTGTATCTTGGAAACTATCCATAGTAGAGGCTTGCACAAAAAAAAGTTATTACTAAAACGGCCAATAAAAAAATCTGGAAAATATTTTCATGTTTCTGAAATGGCCGCTAGGGGGCCTAACTGCAATCTTGAATCTAAGAAAGTGACGTTTCTGTGAATTCTGCTATATTAACCTAATAAAAAAATAACTCATCTTTGAAGTCGAGGATAACCTGAACTTTTTTTTGTTTGGCACTTTTTGGCGTATGTCTAAAAATAAAGTGGTGAGGGGTATTCAAAGGATTCCTTAAATAACCCCCAGTATCTTCGAAAAGGCTAAGCCGATTTTAACAAACTTGGGCGCGTTGAAAAGTGCTTTTCTTGGGCTACAAATGTTAAAATAGTTGAAGTTTTGTTAGTTTCACATGTCGTCGCTAGAGGGTTTTGTTCGACATTTCGAAGAAACGGTTAATTTTCGCAAAAAAATTAAATGCATTGGTATGACTTTTTTTCATGAAGAAGTAGCTAAATGATGCCTAAACAAGCTCGCGAAAACCGCATGTCGATATCTTGTTCCTAACCTAAAATATCGGCCAAAGAAAACTTTATACGAAAATCCCTTAAATTTTTATTTTTTTTTAATTAAATTTTTATGGAATTGTATCTATTATGTAAGATGCTCGAAATGCTGACCATCACTCTGTGCATTGCTGAGGCCTCTTATGGGTAGAGAAAACTGCAGCTTCAATTTCGGCTCTGAATAGGTAACCTAGAAATTGCGGTTTTAAATGTTTGTAAATTTATACACCAGAATAAAATGACCCTTTTTGAAATTACTACGGGCAAGTAAGCAATGCTAAAAGTTATACGAAAGGCCTATTTTTTGTTTATTTAAATGCATGTTCACTATGGATATATACGAAAAATACAATTAATAGAAGCAGGCAATGAAAACCGATTCCTAAACAAAACATACATAATCCTCAAATTGTCAATAGTTGTCAGTACTTTCGCGCTACTTTGAGCAATTTTTGTGCTTTCAAAATGCGTTTTACGAATAATGAAGCTGTTGATATGCTTGCGGTTTATTTTGAATGTCTCCAGAATGCCGCAGTAGCTAAAAGAGTTTACGCGGCTCGATATCCAAATCGGCGTCCTTGCGATGTA
Source organism: Vesta saturnalis (assembly GCA_036346205.1). Lineage (NCBI taxonomy): Eukaryota > Metazoa > Arthropoda > Insecta > Coleoptera > Lampyridae > Vesta > Vesta saturnalis. The sequence goes on along the minus strand of JARFJB010001727.1, from coordinate 2,191,790 downwards.
AGAGTTTTCCCCCGATTAGTGGGGAGCTTACGAGCCAATGGTAGTTTTCGGCCTACGTTTCAACGACAAAGAATTGGAAGAACACAAGAAAATATTAACCGTGTACTGGGCTATATTAAAGGAAATCCTCATGTTAGCACAAGAGTATGGGCATATCACGGACAACGGTTCAAAATATTTTGAAGGACCATAGGTAAGTTCTAATGGCCATCAGAATGTGTAAGTGTTCGTTAAACTTTTTTTAATTACGTTAAGAATTCACCCATATCATGTCGTTTTGCATCGGGCCTTGAAAGAGGAAGATTTTGATCAAAAGTTAGACTATTGCCATTGCATGTTAGGCATGATACGCGAAAATAGAGAATTTTTATTTCAAGTTCTTTGGACCTTCAGTACTGACGGGAGAGTCAATCTGCACAATATTGGTCTGCAGAAAATCCTCATTGGTTCCGTTCAGCGCCAAGGACGTTGGAGTTTAAATGTATAGGTGACATACTGGGAGGCAGAATTATTGTGCCATATTTTTTCGAGCAACCCCTAAATGGCAATGTATTTCTTGACTTTTTGGCCAACCAATTACCGTTGTTGTTGGAAGATGAGCCTCTGGAAACAAGGCAAAAATTGTTTTTGCAGTTGGATGGTTGCCCAGCACATTTTGCTATTAATGCAGTATTTCAACAACGGTGGATTGGAAGAGGAAGTCTGTTTCCATGGCCTCCGCGATCACCAGACTTAACTTGCCTCGATTTTTATTTATGGGGGCGCTTAAAGGACATCGTGTTTCGGACTCAACCTACTGCTAGAGAAGATATGAAAAACCGGATTCGTAACGCAATACGTAACATACCGAGATCCGAAATTGAAGCTGCAGTTTTGTCTAGTCAGCAATGCATAGAGCGTGATGGTCAGTATTTCGAGAATTTACGGGGGCATTAAAAACCTTCCTCCTTTAAATCGGTCCTTTTTAGGGCCACAATTTACAGAATAGAAACAATTCCAGAAAAATATAATTAAAAAAAAAAAAAAATTTAAGGGATTTTCGTATAAAGTTTTCTTTGGCCGATATTTTAGGTTGGGAACAAGATATCAAGATGGGGTTTTCGCGAGCTTGTTTAGGCATCATTCAGCCACTTGTTCATGAAAAAAAGTCATACCAATGCATTTAATTTTTTTGCGAAAATTAACCGTTTCTGTCGGAATGTCGAACAAAGCCCTCTAGCGACGACATGTGAAACTAACAAAACTTCAAATATTATAACATGTGTAGCTCAAGAATAGCTCATTTCAACGCGCCCAAGTTTGTTAAAATCGGCTTAGCCGTTTCGAAGATACAGGGGCTATTTAAGGAAACATTTGAATACCCCCCCACCACTTGATTTTTAGACATACGTCAAAAAGTGCCGAACAAAAAAAGTTCAGATTATCCTCGACTTTAAAGATCAGTTATTTTTTGATTAGGTTAATATAGCAGAATTCATAGAAACATCACTTTTTTAGGTTCAAGATTGCAGTTACGCCCCCTAGCGGCCATTTCAGAAATTTGAAAATATTTTCCAGATTTTTGTATTGGCCGTTTTAGTAACTTCTTTTTCCGCAAGCCTCTACAATGGATAGTTTCCCAGATACAGTACCTCGCATTTTTAATTGGCCACCCTGTACATCGGCTTACTCGATAGTTCGATTTTCAGTTTATAGCACTTTAGTGTAAATTATTATGCCGGGTGGGTAATCTATGCACTCTCTAGGCAAGATCAGGTTCTTATGACATTAATGAAAATGCGATTAAACTTGTTAAATCAAGACTTAGCATTACGTTTAACTGTCCAACATCTACCGTTTCAAGTGTGATTGTAACATTTTCGGAATAGCAATAACAAACCAAGAGTCACAAATTAACGATAATAAAAGGAACAACAGAGAAACGCACGAGAAAAAGGAGTGTAGAACCGAAGGCATTCACAAATGTGACGTTTATGTTTTGTTTTAAGGTTAGAATTATTCACATTCTCGATGAGATTTTTCAAATTACATACAGGTTTGTTTGTTACATTAGACGACATTGGTGTGACTGCAATAGACTTCTTCTACGTGTAAGAAGATAGTTCGATTCGTCTGTGTAGCGATAGGTGCGTAGACTAGTTTCGAAATGTCGTGGTACTCGCTCCTCCATGCGCATATGGTCTTACGCGTCGAAAGTATTCTACAAATATGCTACTATTCAACTTATAAATGTAGTCATTCGCATTTTCTACTTCACGTTGTATTCGTACGTTGCCGCTTGAGTTTATTCCTTCTGTTTTATACAAAATCTGTCGTGAATGATGGGAAGCTGTGTGCAAACATACAGAAAAGATTGAACAAGAATATTTAGAAAAAGGTTTTATTGATGAAGTCGAAGAGGTGATTTTTACTAAAAGTGATGAAGAAATTGATTACAACGTTAGTGACAAAGACAACGACAGTGAATTAGATTCTAACTAATTAAACTTCTGTAGTTATTTATTTTTGTATGTTAATAAAATTACATTTTAAAATATTTTATCAATTTGTGATTTATTTTACATATTGGTATTAGAATTTGAAATACTTCTACAAAAATGTTTTCCGATCAAACAAGGAGGGTTTCATTAAGTTACAGACTGCTGTGAAACGTTAGTTATTTCAATTTTTCTGTTCTGTTCTCCTATTACAAGTATTTCAGGTTATAATATTATAATAATCACATTGAGAAGCTTCATTCTAGTTTTTATAGTACACATTTACACCTACTATTACTTAATCTAAGAATTGCCGAACAAATAATTTTTCACATTTTCTAGTCGGCACAATAAACTAATAGTGTGAACCGAATAAATACTTTCTGGCACATATTTTAATGTAGTGACGCTAATTGATTGATTCCTGATGTTGGTTCTTAAAAATATAAATACTTAGACCTGCGATCAACGATGAGTTTTAAGAATTTAGCTGTTCGATTATTGCTAACATTAACAACGAAAAAGCTTATCAGAAGCTATTCTTCTTTTCTGTTTATCTGTTGGGTACAATTAAAAGCTTGTAAAGCGTTGAACTTAATTTTTGCAATCCTTGATTAAAAGAACTGATATTGAACAGGTAAGGTTATGTTTACTAACTAAAAAAATTATTTTAATGCAAATATGAAATAGGTAATCTAGTACATACCTAAATTGAAATCGTTACAAATGATCATTCAATAAAAATGTATTTAGTCACAATATCAATCGTTAAGAAATCGTAATTACTAAATTTGCTGTATATTTTTAGGATGGCATTTTTGCTACCGAAGTTTCCCGATTATAACATCGTTTAAGTTTTTCAAATTGTAGAAAATCGCCCCCCGCATTTCGAGTGCCATGACGTTTTGTAACTACTCTAATTGTGTCGCTTCGCGACGACTCTATTTTCAATTTATATGAACATAAAGAAATTCCAACTACTCATTTTTGTAGGAACGTGGATAAACGTACGTATTTCGCGATTATGGTAGCCTTTTTGCTTAAATATGTTCATTACGAGAACATTCGATCGCTTAACTTTACCTACCCAAAAGTCAATATGGGCCAATTCTTCCGGAAACTTTTAGTGAATGACACCAATTCAAAATTTCGCGTCATGATTGTTGGACCCTATTGGATTCAGTCGAATGTAGCATAAGACATATCCATCAATGTATTTTCCTAATGTTTCAAAGTACGACATTTGTATGTGAAAGGCTTCCAATAAAACAAATATGTTTCTGAACTGCGAATTTCTTGTGTTCTGAATTTGTAATACCATGTTGCATGGTTATTGGGTGAATGATTTATTGGAAAATCATTATGTGAACGTTCACCTAATATGAAATTTTCATTTAATAAGGGCAAAATTGTAGATTTTTGAGGAAATCTTTTAATAATACCAATACCATTAAAAGACGTATCAAACTTTTTTTGTTATTTTAGGATTATTAAAATATGCTTCAATTCCCATGCCTAACGTTTCAAATGTCCTCACATGTATCATCGTGATAATATTAGGACAGAAAAAGTTACTATAGGTTACTTCTTCTTGTCCTTTAAAATTTGTTTATATTTTCCTAATGTTGCTTTTTGAAAGGGTTTAATTTCAGTTTTTGCTTCAAGATGCGTATGTATGCAACATCATTTTTTGACAGCCTGAGGTGAATTCATTGTGTCAGTTTATAATACAAACAAATTATTAACAACCACATATTCAAAGCGTTTTCGTCTGATAAGTTACCAGTGTACGTACCATGGGTATGTTTAGATTGGTTGATGTGGTTTTCAAAAGCACATATGGCGGTACTTTTCTACAGAACAGTAAGTTACGTTATCTATGCATTTGTATCCATAGAAATCATGACTACTGTATAATTTCCCTTTCTTAACTCAAACGCATAATTAGGAAAAGACAGGACAAAAATAATATAATGATATATAATATTTTGATCGTATTTCTTATTATGTAACATATAATAATTTCAGGGATTCGATCTATTATTGATTAATTCGTTTCAGCTACTCAGCTTTCGTTTATTGGGATCTAGGTAAATTGTTCGAAATCAATTTTTCGAAACTCAGTTCTTCGAAATCAATTATTCGTAAATCAATTGTTCGAAATTCAATTGTTCGAAAATCAATTGTTCGAAATTCAATTGTTCGAAAATCAATTGTTCTAAATATGTTGAAATGTCTCAAAAAATCATAGTTGATAAGAAAATATTCCGAATAGAATACAAAAATAGATATATTAACTTTAAAGTAAGTTTTTATTATTTTTTTAACCTTGTAAAATGTTCTAATATTTCCCTTTTTATAAACATTCTTGCAGGGCAAGGGAAATAGGTACCAGAATAACTGGTACCCAGCTGGTTTAACTTGCCAAATCTTCGAAACTTCAAATCATTTGACATTTTATTGTTAGATTTATTTATAATTTGGTAAAAGTAGGTGGGTAGTGTAAGTTTAATATTGTTAAGAATTTACCTCTTAGAAATCTAAATTATGTACATAAATAACTATTAAAGTATGTTTTCTAAACAATGTATTATAAATCTGTTTTAAATTCCACATTGTTATTGTGTTTATCGTTAACTGCATTTTTCCGATAAGGGTAAATCCTAATTACCACCGTAGGTAAATCTTTATTGTTATTATATTTAGAAAGTTTAAAAAGGAGATTTATCAACATCTCATTATTTTGTCGTTTGTTGGATTTGAATATAAATACAAGAAACGAATGCAATTTTTCAGTAGTCTAATTATTTCGACGACGTACACACCTTTCCTTTGAAATTTTTTATTGTTAAAATGGAATTTATTTCCAGCGAAAAGGGAAATCCCAAGCTTTTGTTCCATGGTTCTTTGTTTGTCAAAGATAAACAAATCGACACTAAAATATATTGGAAATGTGAATATTTTCATTCAAAGAAATATAAGTCAAGATTTATAACGGCGCGAAATGAAATCAAGAAAGAACCTGTTGAACATAACCATGGTGGAGATGCTGCACGACTTGAAGTTACAAAATTTCTGGACCAAGTACGGGACTCTGCCAAAAACACACTTGATACTCCCCACCGCATAATTTCAACACATTCAACACAAGTCAGTACTCATTCAATTGGGCGTTTGCCGGAGATTCACAGTATAAAAAGAACTATTCGAAACATCAGACAAAGAAACGATGGTGTACCTGCTCTTCCTCAATCCAGACGAGATATTATTTTTTACAAACAAACCCTCAACAAAGAAGTTTTTCTTCAATTTGATTCTGGAGCCACCGATTCGAGAATTTTTGTTTTTGGAACATAGAAGTCCCTTAAACTTCTGTAACAATCAAATCACTGGTTTATGGACGGAACTTTTAAAACAGTGTCCCATTTATTTGGACAATTGTATACAATACATGGATTGAAAGATAATTATTCCATTCCGCTTCTATATGCGCTTCTTCCATCTAAAGCACAAAATACCTATACAACATTTCTTCAGGAGGTCAAAAACCTTTGTCCGACGGCTGCTACAAGTACAGTGATGGTAGATTTTGAACAGGCTATTATAAACGCAGTGTCGATTGCTTTTCCAGAAGCCAGAATAAGAGGATGTTTTTTTCATCTCTGTCAGTGTGTATATAGAAAAATTCAATCATCTAGCTTAAAACAAAGATACGACAACGATGCAGAATTTTCTTTAAAAATAAGGATGCTAAATGCACTAGCTTTTGTTCCTGCACAGTTTGTAGAAAGAGCATATAACGAACTAGACGATGCAGGTCTAATTCCAGAAGTACAACCAGTAGTCGATTATTTCGAAGATACATGGATAGGACGTCCTGACAGGAGAAACAGGCGACGAGCTCCCACATTTCCTCATCGTATTTGGAACTGTTTCGATGGCGCTATTGCAGGACTACCTAAAACGAATAACGCTGTAGAGGGTTGGCACAGAAGTTTTGAAAGTCAAATTTCAGCCAGCCATCCAAGTATCTGGAAGTTTGTGGACGCTATCAAAAGAGAACATTCTTTAAATGAGTTGAAAATAGAACAGTATACCGCAGGAGCACCTCCGACAACTCCAAGAAAAAAGTATAGCGATTGCGCTAAAAGAATATTAAATATCATAGACAACTTCGACCCAAGTAATATTTTAGATTATCTTTAAAGGAATAGCTCATAACTTAAGCTATTAATTTGTTGTATTTATATTTAGAGTTGTCAAAATTTAAATTGCTAAATTTCATGTTTCATGTTTGACGAAAATTATAATAATAACTGTAAACAAATAATCAAAAAAGAAACAAAAACACAAAAAAAAAGAAACAAAAAACACAAAAAAGTAAAAAAAAAACAAAAGAATTAACAAAAACACAAAAAAAAACAAAAAAATAAACCAAACTTCTAAACACGCCAGCTTTACACTGATAGTCCTAAGCCTGTAAGTGTGAAGGGAAGTTAACTATTCGTTTCTTACATTTATACTAAAATTTACCGAACCACAACGTTATGAGATCTTGTGGAGGTTTTTTGTAATAATAGCAATAAAGAATTATTAATTGAAATTTGATGTCCTCTTAAATTTAAATAAATCTATTATATTCCAGACATTTGATTTCTAATAACTGATTTCGAACAATTGAGTTTCGAACAATTTATTTTCGAATAATTGCTCATTCGAAAAATTGATTTTCGAACAATTGATTTCGAACAATTGATTTCGAATAATTTACCTGTACCGCGTTTATTGATTATAAACTTCTTCAGGAATGCTAATGTATTTATAAAATGTGAATTAATGACATTAAAATTAAAAATTGAATATTGACATTAGTGAAAAATAAAAAAAAAAGAAAAAAATGTTTGATTTTTCACGAATGTCAATCATTTTTAATTTTAATGTTATTAATTCACGTTTTATAAATTCATTAGCATTCCTGAAGAAGTTTATAATCAATACACGAAAGCTTGAGTAGCTGAAAAGAATTAATTAATAATAGATCGAATCCCTGAAATTATAATATATGTATTACATAAAAATAATATAAGCATCAGGAACGTTAAGCGTTTAACTGGACTCAGACAACATTGAAGAATTTTCTTCGCTTAGTCTCCCAAACTTTGTCGCCGACTAAACAATACTTACCGTTTTTAATATTAAATATGTCAATTCATTTTCATAGTCCATAAAAAAAATGGTTAATACGACAAATAGTCACTTATTTCCTCTTTTTTAATTTTACATTGTTATTGCACATCATAAACATTTGTGTACTATAGCTTACACTAAGCGCATTACAGTGTAAGATATTTTTTATTTTAACAATCATGTTTATTAACGCAAATTTTTGGCAAGTGTTAAAACGACCTCAAAGTTGTATTCTGACATTAACTTGAAAATTATCGCATTTAATCAATTAATTTGTGTGTGTAAAATAAATAAAATAAAAAGTGAGCCGACAGAACCTTTTTACTTTGATTTCATTTACTTGCTTAGGAATTTTTGAAAGTGTCTGACAAATAAACAGGCTTATCGTGGTTACTAAAATATGGAGTTTTTCGACAGTTGTTAACGCGTTTGTTGGTGAAACGCCTTTGTCTGCATATTTTTTGTCAAAGGAAATTTTATGTAGAAAATATCAGGTGTGGAACAACACGACCTTCCAACCATAATATATATATATATATATATATATATATATATATATATATATATATATATATATATATATATATATATATATATATATATATATATATTATTAAACGAGCTTTTGGTCTTTATCAAATATTTCTGAAACAGCTGTATATTTCAAAGATATAAAAATACCAACATATAGACCGTAAGTATATCGATTAATTATGTTGTACGCAATTTTTTGATACAAAACGTAATTTAGCGACAAAAAAAATTCCTAAGGTAGAAATATCTGAATAACGATTTTGCAGTTATAAGAAATATTTTTCACAGAAAATTTAATTTTACATAAGTTTTCTTTACCTTAAGTTAAAGCAAACTAAGTCTAAAGATTAATTAAATAGAACTGAAAAAGCTTAAATTTTATTATAAGTATATAAGTATATAAGTATAAGCTTTGGAATTTTTTTTAAACCAGCATGTATGTAATAAAATACTTATCTTTTTTGGGTTTTTTAAATGGTGTATTTGGATATTATACAACCTAAACGTTTCGATACCTACAGTTACCTTCGTCAGTAGTCAATTATCTATTAAAATTGTTAAAGATGTTGAAACAATTTTGTGAAAGTTGAAAAATTAAAACGTAAACATAAAGCCTGCTGTTAATATAAACAGTTTGAAAAACGTATAAATCCAACTGGTGAATTCAACTTTAGTAAAAAATAACTAAATAAGTAAAAATTAAACATTGTTTAACTGTCTTAAAGATGACAAATCAGAACACCCTCTAACGGTCGAAGGCTAACGATGAAAAATGACAGCTAAAAAACAAAACTTAATAAAATGTTATTAAGTTATAATGTAAAGTTGTGAAAAACTTCAATTTGAAATTGATAAAAGCACTCACAGACATAAACATGACATCAATTAAAATAATCCAGTTAAACCTAACAAATAGCTTTGTCAATAAATGCAAGTGCTATTTAACAATGAAAAGCATAATGCAGAACGTTTTTGTAATTTTTCCATTTTAAATTTAATTCTAACTACTTATGTTAAATTATAGTGCTGTGGTAATTTAACGTATAATTTGCTTTAACATTTGCTTAAAGGTCAAGGAAAAACACAGCAAAAAACCTAGACATACCAAAAGTCAAAATTAATACCAAAATCAAGTATAATTATGTCTTTTTTTAATTATTAGATGCCAACACCTACTTAAACGGAGATTTTCTCCTTCTCTATTACAATTATTAGGCTGTTTATATATCTCAATAGCTTCACGTTGTAAATGAACATAATAATGAGTTTGTCTTGACGATATTTCCATACTGTCAAATTGAATGTCATGATTTAGATTATTTTAGGCATGGTCAGCTACCGCAGACTTCCCTGGTTGACCTAATCTACAAAATCTCATATGTTCTTTACGTGTTATGCCAAAGCAACGTTTTGTGGTTCCAATGTATACTTTTCCACATAAATAAGATAACTTATATACTCCGGAAGATGATATGACGGTATCTATCAGTGTGTGATAGATACTGTCATAAATTGTAGAACCACCATCCACGTAAAACAATTGGTGTAATTAAATCTTTAGTAGATCAAGAAAATCGAATTTGTGACCCTGAATTTTTGAAGGATGAATATAAATATTTAATAAAATCCTTACAACATAATGGATCGCTTACTGGTATCAATAATGTTATTACACCTTTTAGACCTTAAAGAAAAATCAATTCTTAATATTGGTACTGCTTTTCTTCCTTTTGTAGCTAATGTTACAGATAGAATTGAAAAAGCGCCAATTAGATATGGCATTAGGACTTTTTTTAAACCTACATGAAAAATTAAAGAACATTTAATGTCACCTAAAAACATTTCAAACCCATTATCGTTTTCTGGAGTGTATACGTTATCTTGTTCATGTGGAAAAGTATACATTGGGGCCACAAAACGTAGCTTTGATACAAGGTGTAAAGAACATATGAGATTTTGTAGATTAGGTCAACCAGATAAGTCTGCGGTAGCTGACCATGCCTTAAATAATCTAAATCATAACACTAGGGAAATATCGTCAAGACAAACTCATTATTATGTTTTTTGCTGTTTTTTCCTAGACCTTGAAGTAAATGCCTTACCAATTACATGTTAAATTACTACAGCACTATAATTTAACTTAGTAGTTAGAATTAAAATTAAAATAAAAAAATTACATAAAACGTTCTGCATTATGCTTTTCATTGTTAAATAGCCCCATGCTATCTCAAACTCCCCGTCATAACAGTTAAATCTACTTTTAAAATATACTACTGTTATGTGGTCCCTCGATTACAGAAAACATTCATTAATTACCAGTAGATAGCGTCACAATCCATCAGGGAGTCCGGAAAGGGGCGAAGTCCTGAGAACAAGTCCCGGAGGTCTGTAGTTATCTCATGAGAGAGTATGTGGGTCCCCTTATTAGAATACTATTCCAAATTTAAGTTTTCCCACCATAATAAGCAAGGTGACCCGACAAGGAGACGAAGAGCCGACAAAGGGGCGAAGACCTGAGGACAAGTTCCGGGTGCCTTTAGCTGTCTTACGAGATACTATGCGGACTCCTTTATTAGAACCCTACTTCAAATTTCAAGTTTTCCCACCATAATAAGCAAGGAGGTCCAACAAGAAGACGAAGACCCAACAAGGAGCGAATACTCGAATGCAAGTTTCGGAGTCCTATAACTGTTTTATGAGAATAGTATGGGAGCCCCCTTTTTGGAACACTTTTATATTTCTAGTTTTCCCGCAATAACAATTATAGAGATATACATCTACTAGAAATATACCACTAGGCGGATCTACAATCAACCTCTAGTACATAAAATATTCATTAACCCTAGAAATACACCACTAGATGCCGCCACAAGGAAACAAACGAAACCAACCAATCAGTGCCTTAGGCATACAACCAGAACACAGAGCCTGGAGACAGGACGGGTTCTAAGGACCATTCAGAAATCAAGGGGCGTGGTCTGCCCTTAGGTCCCCAATCAGAAAGCGCGACCTTATGACAGTATACGCGCTCACGATCAATCAGCTGGAAGCGGGAGTGGGGACGTGGAGGTACCAATCAGAATACAGAGCATTAGACATCCAACCAGAGCACAAACCCTGGAGGATAGACGGGGTCTGAGGACCAATCAAAAACCAGGGGGCGTGACTTACCCTTAGGTCTCAGCCTGAGTTTGTATGCGCGCGCAGGAACAGCCAGGTGGAAATGGGCGTTGTCACGTGACTCCTGCAAGGCCACCCACACCCCTTTTAAATGTGATGTCATTCGATTAAAAGTGGTGAGGGAAAGCTGAGTCCCTTCTACTATTAACACTATAGGAAATGTAAGACGTCACTTACTTTTCCATGAAAATAGTTCAACATTGCATCTTCGTTCATAATTATAATGTTGTTCACTAGTTTCCTTCTAAAAAGCGCGCACGATTTTAGAGGAAGTTGATCTGATACAATTTTCTTTGCGCTTTCAGAAATTCTTTCGATATTCTGCATCTTTTGAAAAAAAAGCATAATTTTACTGTTTACACTTTTACCCTGGAAACCCGGTGGATAACTAAAAATCTAAAGCTCGCTATTTTAGAGAAATAATTGCTCTGTTCATATTAATTTCAGAAAACGTTTTTGTTCGGTTTTTGGGAACTTTAACTAAAAAATGTTTGCAACACGTAATTGAACAGTTTTTGCGGCCTCATCTGCTATTCCGGACTTTGCTACGTCTAACCCGGAAGCAGTAGCAGTTGTGCAACATCTTTTTTTATACGTTCATAACAAAAATAAGTAACATTGTAAAAACAAAAACAGTAATCTTTGTCAGATGGACGTTTAAAAGTACAGGTCGAATAGAGGTTAACAAACATCTAGATGCTAACTTAACAAAAATTGCAAAGCTGCCCGCTTCTATAAAAGTATAAACAATACAGTTTCACAATTTTCAATGTTATTTAATTAATTTTTAGACTTTGTACTAAAAATTATGTAAAATAAAATTTTCTCTAATAAATACGTCTACACATTTTTCTAATTTCTTCCTTAGCAATCTTTTTACACTTAAATTACGCGTCAAATCAAAAAATTGCGTGGAAAAATTAGTCGATATGTGCTAGGTTTATATGCTGGTATTTTTAAATCTCTGAAATATACATATATTTGATTAAAACCAAAAACCGCTCCTAATAAAGCCCTCCCATAGCAGCTGGATTTTTATCAAAATATAATCAACTCCAGGAGAAATTGAAACATAAATAAACAATAATTCAATACACTATATACTCTGGATTACTTCAAATACATAATATACACACTAACGCACACACTAACAAAACACGACATACAATATACATCCATAAACTAACATAACCACTACGAAACTCAACTACTACATAACCAACACATTAGACACATACACACACATACACACAAAATACACAAACACACAAACACACAAACACACAAACAACACAATACACACAACACACTAAACACACAAACACACAACACACAAACACGATAACACACAAACACACAAACACACAAACACACAACATCACACACACACAACACATAACACACAACACACAAACAACACACAACACAACACACATACACACACAAACACACAACACACAAACACACAACAACAACACACAACAACAAACACACAAACACACAACAACAACACACACAACACACAAAACACAAACACACAACACTAAACAACATCACATAACACTACTAAACACATAAACTACTAAACACAAAACACATAACATTCCAAACACAAACTCACACATCAATATCACAAACACAACAACAACACAACATAACACACAAACAAAACATCGACAACACATAAACACATACACACTAACACACACAAACAAATACAAACACAACAAACACACAAACACGACAACACACAAACACACAACACACAAACACAATACACTACAACACAATAAACACACACAACACAATAAACACATAAACACAAATAACACATAACACAAAAACAAAACACACAACAACAAACACAAAACAACAAACACATAACACAAACACTACAAACACTACAAACACAAAACACACAACACAACATCACAAAACACTAAACACATAACACACAAACCAAAACACAAAACAAACAATACACAATTCACATAAACTACACTAAACACAAACACACAACACACAAACACACAACACAACACAAACTCACACACAATCACACAAACACACTAAACATCAAACACACAAACACAAACACAAAAACTACAAACACGACAAACACATAAACACACAAACACACAAACATACAAACACACAAACACACAAAACACAACACACAAACACACAACACACAAACACAAAACACACAAACACACAAACACACAAACAAAAACACAATAAACACACAAACACAAAACACAAACACAAAAACAAACAACAACAACAAAACACACAAACACATCAACACATACACATAAACAACACAAACACACAAACACTACAAAACACAAAACACAAACAACACAACAAAACAAAAAAAAACAAAACAACAACAACAAAAGCATAAAAACAAAAAAAACAACAAAACAACAAAACACAAAAACAAAAAACAAAAAAAAATAAAACAAAAAACATAACAAAAAAACACAAAACAAATAAAAAACAACACAAACACACACACAACACAAAAACAACACAAAAACAAAAACAAACACAAACACACAACACACAAACACACAAACACACAAACAAAAACACGACAAAACAAAACAACACAAACAAAACAAAACACAACACAACACAAAAACACACAAACACAACCACAACACACAACACGAACACAAACACAAACACACACAACAACACAACACACAACACAAACACACACAGACACAACACACACAGACACACAACACACAACACAAAGACACAAACACACAACAACACACAGACACTACGCACACAACACAACACACACACAACACACAGACACACAATACACACACAACACACACAAACACACACACACACGAACACACAGCAAACAGACAAACAACAGCACAACACACAAACAACAACACACAAACACAACGACACACAACCACAACACACACAACACAACACACACACACACACACAGACACAACACACACAACACACAGACAAAACAACGCACACACACAAACACACAAACACAACACGACACAAAACACAACACACAACACACAGACACAACGACACACAACACAGCACACACACAACACACAGCACACACACACACACGAACACACCAACACCACACGCACACCACACGACACACGCACACAGCACACTACAACACGACACACACACACACTGGACACTAACACACTACAGTACAAAGCACACAAGCACACAGACATACACACACAGACAACACACAGAAACATGATACACACACATAATGCAAACTATCATATAACATTTAATTAATTCATAACTTGGCCTCCCTAATTTTCAAACAACACATTATTATGCACATGAACACTTGTTTAAATCATACCAACTTTTATTTAATACGTTTTATTAATATAAATACTATATAAATTTAATTTACAATATACATAAAATTATTTTATATACATAAATTATATAAAAACTAAAACAAACCATCACATAACAATAATAAACTCATAAACCTTTAAAAACAAAAAAATATATAACTCAATGCATTTAAAAACAAATTTAAAAATAAACACATTCTAAATATTAAATACAAAACTATATACTTAATTCAAATTACATACAATATTACCATAAATAAATTTTAACCACTAACAAAATAAAAAAAATTTAAAACAAAACATAATTTATAAATAACAACCTAAATATTTTTAAGTGTAATTAACAAATTTTCGAAGTCAACATGATATACAGTAATTAACAACATACTCAGACCACCTATCACTACCAATCAACCATTTTATGGTGATCCACTTATTTAGGACATACCTGTTCAAAAGCAGATGGCAAAGGTAAACTTACATTTACATTTTAATCTTTTAATTTGATTAATAGTGCTTTTTAACTGATATTTTATAACCATTGTCCATATCTTTTAAAACTACATCAATGTATATTACAGTTTAATAATTAAAACATATAAAATAGTGAATGAAAAAAAATCATAATGGTCATGTAAATAAAAAACAGTTAACTTCATATATTTAAAAACTACAAAAATACAAATTTCAGCACAATCCTACAAAATTCATAAAGTAAGGCTAAGTCATACAATAATGCTTCACAATTTCAAATTTAAAACATTTTGTACCTAGACTTTTATTCAAATTTCACCCTAAAAATCAGGTCCTACAAAATATTTTTAGGATTATAGTCAAACGTGCGGTCAATAATATTATTTTATGATGTCTTAAATCAAATTGTGCTTCCGACTTAAGGCACTGTATTTATATTCCCAATTCAAACAATAAGCACTTAAACAGATTGTTGCTATCAATTACTCTTAAATTTGGTCTCATTTAAAGTAATATAATGGTAAAACGAACAATTCAACAATACTTTACCTACAGAAACTAAAAGCTTCGCCTTTCTTTTATGACCATGCCGCTAGCAACATAATCCAAATGACAAACCTATTTTAAAATATTTAGATATTTTCACATCAATGTAAAGATCCACAAACCGAAAAAATTCGATCAATAAATACAAAAGCAAACAATTCTATTAAACTTTTAAGCGGAAAACCATTCAGATATTACTTGATTTCTTTGATCCTTTACTATATGCTTTATATTGAAAGATCACATCATTGCTAATCTTGACTTTCATTACTTACACCTTGTTTTAGTTAGTACAAGACTTATTTTCTTTAAATTAGTAACTATGTTTTTATAACTAATTTTGATTATTTGAGGCACTAAAATTATACTAATTTCATAAAATTTAACGATAAAACTTGTGACAGAAGTGTGAGAAATCATCAAAATAATAATGAACTAATACTATACATTTTTTGGCCTTATCATTTGTAAACAAAAATGAGCACATACATCATTCAAATTTATTGAGTACACAGGACTTTAGTACTACATATCATTATGAAAACAAAAAAATATTTCAAAACCAATAACACAAACATGGGAAAACTATGACAAATAAAAACATTATGACTATTACATTTGCACAAACGTACAGAGACAAAAACAAAAAACTACAAAAAATCACAACAAAAACAACCACCAACCCAAAAAAACCACACAAAAAAAAAAACAAACAAACATCACAAACACAGCACAACACACAACAATAACAACAACAAGACACTGGGACAGACACTGACACACAGACACACAAACACAAACTGGGCAAGACCACACAAGACACACAGACCACAGACACACAACACAGACACACAACAACAACAGGCACTGGAGCACACACACTCAACATGGCACACATGACACATGGGCACTGGGCACAGACACACACACAGACACACAAGACACACAGGCACAGACCACAGACACTGGGCACACAACCACACGACACAAGACACAGACACACAGACACACAGCCACAGACACACAGACACACTGGAGCACACAGACACTGGGCACAACACACACTGGCACTAGACACGACACACAGACACACAGACACAAGACACTGAACACGCACTGGGCACACAGACACACAGACACTGGACAGACACACGACACAGACGCACAGACACACAGACACTACGACACACAGACGCAAGACACACACACACAGACACTGGAGCACAAACAGACACAGACACTGGCACACAGACACTGGCCAAACAGACACTGGCACACGACACACATGACACACAGACCACAGACACTGGGCACACACACGGACACAGACACAACACTGGCACACGACACACAGACACTGACACTGGCACAGACACAGACACACAGACACACATGGGCACACACTAGGCCACAGACACATGGGCAGACAGCACAGACACACAACACGAGCACACAGACACGACACACAGACCACAGACACACAGGACACATGGCACACAAGACACAGGACACTGGGCACACAGACACACAGACGCACAGACAGACACAGCACACACAGACACACAGACGCACAGACACACACAGACACACAGACACTGGGCACACAACACAAGACACACTGACACAGACTACACACAGACACACAGCACACGACTGACACAGACACACAGACACGACAGACACTGGGCACACAGACACAGGCACTGGCACACAACTGGGCACAATGACACACAGACACACAGACAAGACACACAGACACTGGAGCACTGCACAGACAGACACAGCACACTGGGCACAAGACACACAGACACACAAGACACTGGCACAGACACACATAGACACACAGACACAGCACACACACAGACACACAGACACACAGACACAGACACAGACACACGACACACAGACACACAAGACACACAGACACAAGGACATGGAGCACAGACACTGACAACACACAGACACACACACACACTACACATACACACACAGACACACAGACACTGGACAGACACAGACACTGGGCACACACGACACACACTGGAGCACACAACACTGGACGCACAGACACACAGACACAGACACACAGACACAGACACACACACACACACACAAACCACAGACACTGCACTAAACACACACTGACACAAACAGACACACAGACCATACACACAACAACAACACAGACACTGGCACACAACACACAACACACACAGACACTCAGACACACAACACAACACTGGGCACACACAGACACACAACACTGGACAACACACGACACACACAACACACACACTCACAGACACACACACACACACACACACACACACAACACACACAGACACACAACATCACAGACACACACACACACACACACTACAACACAGACACAACAACAACACACACACACAAAACACTGCACACACACACACACACAAACACACAACACAACACACACAAACACACAACACACACACACACACAACACACACGCAAACACACACACACACACACCACACAGCACACGCACACGCACACACACGCACACACGACACACACACACAACGACACGCACACGACACAACACACACAGACACACACAACACAAACCACAAACACACGACACACACAACACACACACCACGCACACGACACGCACACACACGCACACGACACACACGCACACGCACACGCACACGCACACAACACCACGCACACGCACACGCACACGCACACACGCACACGCACACAACGCACGCACACACACGCACACGCACACACACGCACGCAACGCACACGCACACACGCACAGCACACACACACGCACACACGCACACACGCACACGCACAACGACACGACACACACACACGCACACGACACAGCACACATCACACGCACACGCACGCACACGCACACACGCACACGCACACGCACGCACGCACACGCACACACGCACACGCACACGCACGCACGCACACAACACGCACCACACGCACGCACACGCACGCACGCACACGCACACGCACGCACACGCACACGCACGCACACGCACACGCACACGCACGCACTACACGCACTACGCACACGACACGCATAAGCACACGCACACGCACACACACGTACACAGGTAAAAATTAGCTATCCAATAATGCAAATCTGATTCTGATATATAGCAGTTTTTAATTTACTATTTTCGATGAACTTTGGGCGCGTCTGTCTCCTGCAAGCTGTGTTCAAACAACGCCACTGATTATTATTGGCGGACAGGTGGTGAACGACTTGGTTTAAAGTCATTACCAACTTTTGCTTCGAGTTCTGCTAATACGGTGCTTTACTTTTTTTTTTAAGTATAAATAACTATTATCAAATGTTGTTAATTTACTAATATACATGCGAAAGATTATGTTTGATTGATGTATGCGTATTAAATTGTTGATTTTATTAAGAGAGAAGCTAAAGACAAATCCTGATTGGCACATATGAACTTGGGAATGTATATTTTTAAGAGCGCGTTCATTAAACCTTTGAAAAGACAAAAAAAATATTAGCTTATGAACTGTCCAATGGCATTTTAAGAAACAAATTTAAAGAGCCGTAGTGTATGGAAACACACTTTTTTTCTTAAATATGTTAAAGTGACGAAAAACGTGCTTTTGTATTGTATTAGCTTTAATTCTACTTAATTAGTGCATTTTGACAATATGTTACCAGTAAACTCAAATGTTTAACCGCACTAACTAAAATGTAAGACTATTAAAAATGTTGTCAAAACAAAACAGTAATTTATCAAAGTAACAAGCCTAAATTATTTTGTGAAGGTGGGTAATTTTTATGACAAATTCTTTTCCGGAATGTTCAACATGGATATACGAGTAATTAGTTACAAGGGTTAGCCTCACGGTCACCGAGGCGCTTCGATCACTACCCGCAATGCAACCGATTTTATGGTGTATTCCCTTTAATTTAGGACTGATACCTGTTCAAAAGCAGATGGCAAAGGGTTGTAAACTTAGTCGGCATTTACATTTTATGCGTTTTTAATTGTGATTAATTAGTGCGCTTGTTTTAACTTGATATTTTTATAATCCTATTGTCCATATGCTTTTAAAACTTTTTACTTCGGCTACATGTAGTATTTACGAGTTTAATAATTAAAAACATATAAAAGTGAGGGTGTGAATGGTAAAATAAAATCATAATGGTCTATGTTAGAATTAAAAAACCGCGAGTTTAACTTCTCATATATTTAATAAACTTACCTAAAAACGCTTACAATATTTGTAGGTCATCTACATCCCTATCATAAATATTATAAAGTAAGGCCAAGTCATAAAATGAATGCTTTCACCAATTTCTAAATTTAAAACATTTTGCTGTACCTAGACTTTTATTGCAAGAATTTCACCCTAAAAATCAGGTCCTACACAAATATATTTTTAGGATTATAGTCAAACGTGCGGTCAGATAATATTATTTTATGATGTCTTAAAATCAAATTGGTGCTCTTCCGACTTGAAGGCAGCTGTATTTTGTATATTGCGCCCAATTCAAACAATAACGCACTTAAAACAGAGTTGTTGCTATCAAGTTAGCTCTTAAATTTGGTCTCTATTTAAAGTAATATAAGGGTGGTAAAACGAACAATTCTAACAATACTTTACCTACAGCCAGAACTAAAAGGCTTGCGGCCGTTTCTTTTATGACCTATGCCGCTACTGCGGCCAATCGTTAAGTCCTTAGAATGGGGGAAACCTATTTTTAAAATATTTAGATATTTTCACATCCTAAGTGTAAAAGATCCACAAACCGAATAAAATTCGGATTCAATAATATAAAAGTAAGCAAACAATTCTATTTAAACTTTTAGTAGCGGAAAACCTACTTCTGTATTTATTTTACTTGATTTGCTTTGAGTGTTCCCTTTCTATATGCTTCTTTCATATTGAAAGATCTACATCATTTTGCTTATCTTGATCTTTCATTACTTACACCTTGTTTTTAGTTATGTAGAAGACTTTATTTTTCTTTTATAATTAGTATACTATGTTGTTTATAACTAATTTTGGTTATTTGAGGCACTAAAATTATACTAATTTGTATAAAAAGTTTAACGATAAAACTTGTGACAGGAAGTGCGGCGTAGAAATCATGCAAAATAATAATAGAAGCGTCGAATACTATACATTTTTTCATCATTTGTAAACAAAAATAAGCACATACTTTCATTACATAATTTATTGATGTACACAGGTCTTTAGTTACTTAGTATATCAATTATGAAAATCAGAAATAAAGTATTTTTCATAAATCGCGCAATTATAATCGACAAGGGTTTAAATATCACTTACGTATAATTGGGAGAATAGAAAATTATGACAAATAAAAAACTAGTTTAGTTGATCTATTTCCACAGTTTTTGCTGTCGTAGCGCAACATTTCGGAGGCGGTATCTCCTTTCGTCATCCCGATTAGTCCTCAGGACCGAATCCATTGCCTATGATTTTCCATATATTATATATATATATATATATATATATATATATTATTGTTTTGTGGCGTGGCGTTTGTGCGTTGTGCGTGTGGTTGCGTGGCGTGTGTGCGTGGCGTGGCTGCGTGTGCGTGGGTGCGTGTGCGTGTGCGTGTTGGTGTGCGTGTGGTTGTGTTTTCCAATTGTATTCTCGTCTTTTGCCACTATCGGTATGTTATTCCATTAGACTCTGTGGTCTTCGTTCCCAGACACGTACGGCGTTTCTTGATCTTCCTGTTTTGCCTTTGCGGATGTTGTTCTTCTGTTCCTGAGTTTTTACCTAGGGTGGACTACTGCTCTCTCTACTGTATGATCAGTAGAGTAAAACTCAAAGACGTACATTGCACTGGCAGAAGAGTTAGTCGAACGTACTAAAAAGGTTACGGCACGTGCTAAACTACCAAAAAAAAATATATTATATATATATATATATATATATATATATATATATATATATATATATATATATATATATATATATAATCCAAAATTAAAGATGATTCGGGTGCGCAGATATTTTGCGTTAACAATCGTCAAGTTAACAGATTTCCTTACCAGGGCGGCGTAATTAATCGTTGGTACGTACAAAACCACAAAGTGTTATGTTATTTTATTAATTTAATAATTTATATATTCTAATCTGTTTAAAACATTCTAATTTCAAACTTAAATTAAAATTTCCATAAGTATTAAGAAAATGTGTTAATTTATGTTTGTAAACCAATGACGTAATATCACTTGAAACAATTTACCTGGACGCTACTGAACTTCCGAATTGCCGCGAGTAGAATATTTGAAAACGGACGAATGCGCATCTGACCTCCAAATCACTTTTTGTGGACCTCTATATATATATATATATATATATATATATATATATATAAACAATCAGAAAACGGTTTCATGATGAAATAAAAAATGTATTGTTTTTTCCCAAATGTCAAGATTTATGTTTGTTAGTATCACTCGAGCTTAAAAATAAATCATTTTCAAGAAGCTAAAATATGAAATAAGCAGAAAATTACAAACATTCATAAAGTATTGCTACTTACAGAACAGCTTGATTAAATGCTAAATACAATTAATAAAAAAAAGTATTAATTACAAAGGTAAATAAACAAATTTTCGTCAACTGAATAACGTAGAATGTCAATGTCAACGTAACGATTTTGGTAGTTTTAGATAATTTTAGAATTTATTAATAGGTTTAAGACAGTATATAGTTATAGGAAGTCAATACTAGTATAATTATCCGAGGCATCCGTCTCGTTGTCGTTCGAGAGGGCTTACCCAAAAATTGCAGACACCTTGGGACCGTGCGTGAGGATCACTCCCCACAGGTTAGTCGCAGTTTGCGCCTTTTGCTTGCTTTTGATTACAGGTATCCGCCAAATCTGCCTGCAATACAGAAACGTCGACTTAAAGCAGGAACGGGCATTTCTTCGACTGCGGCTATCACCGTATTCGGTACTTCCGTCCTCTCACTACCGCTTGACGTCGCTTACGTAACTGACGTCGTTCGGTGTTGATGCTGTAGTTGACGGTGATCTCTTCTGTCGGTGCGAAGTTTTCGTCTTCTTCCGAGGTGGAGGTCGAGGGATCTTCGGACCATTTTGGTCCCCCGTTAATGCCCCTGGTCGGTTTTTTTTTGACTTGGTGATTATCTCCAACGCAGAATCGTGCCGCCGTTAGCAAATGGCGTGGTAAACCCTGATAGCCGTGACACTGCCGATGCCAGGTTTCCGCCACAAATCCTTCCGTAACTCAGAGGCGGACGACTATTCCACCTCGCGGATCTTCTTGTGTTCCTATTACGGCGGTAGGTGTACCAATACAAGGGGGATCTGTCGTCCTTACTGCTTCATCTTAAAACAAGAGAGAACATTACTGTCTTCTAGTATCAGCTCTGAGCTAACGTCAGCTTGGGAAAGTTCTACGGGTAGGTGACATATTACCACCTTAGGTAAGGGCTCGCTCTTTGCCTGATATCCATATACCTCATCAGTCTTTCTTGGTTCTGGAGTGAGGCAGGCTGTATCTGTATTCCCCCGTTGATTGCCTTGGCCCTCGTGAAGGCGATCCGTTGGTGGTCGAGTTCTCGGGAGAAAGCGACCCAGTTTTCCTTCTGACGAAGGATTACTGGTAGATCATTCTCTTTGGTGTCTGATGCGGTCTGCGTCGTTGTCTAGTGCATTGCTGCTATGCTGTTCGTTAACTCCTCCAGTGGCTGGAATGTATCCGACGGGGGCGGGGTTGACGAGCGTACTGTCGGGGTCTTCTTCGACCTTTTCTTCTGCTTGATGAACCCCTTGAGTCTGGTGGAACCGGGAAGGGCATCTTCTTCGTTTCTTCCATTTACGGTGGGTCGCTGCGGCGGTAGACATCGAAGGGCGGATGGCTGAACCTCGACTAGCGGAGCTGGTAGTGTCTTCTTAGGCCGTCTCCTTTTCTGTGCGGTGGCGGCCGGTGGTACAGAGCTGCTCGCTCTGTGAAACGGCAGGTCGATCAGTGACGATATCGCGTCCTACGGGGTCGCCGGTGACGGCGGATATTCTGGGTGTTTCCCATCCATCGGTGGTAGCGTCGAAAGCACTCTTATTGGATGTACGCCTCGCCTATCGTTAAAACGATGTCGACTCTTTTTTTGATATTGACAATTGGTCTATAACTTTTTTGAAAGTATCTTTCTGTTCGAGATGCGAATCTCGAGTGCGATTCAAGTACACGATCATTGCATTCTCAGGTTACAATGTTTTGTCAGTGTTATTAGTGCAATTTCAAGAGCACGGTATATAGAGTGTTATCATTAAAAGCAATTCTAGTGCAATACATAAATGCAAAACTGTATTTTGAACATCCCAAGATTTTATAAATTACAAGTTGTCGCAACACCAGTAGGAATGCAAGAACTTAATTATATTATTACAAGATGTCCATTTATATTTATAATATACTTATCTTTTTTGAGTTTTTTAATGGTGTATTTTAAATTAGACAATAGATAACACTTACAGTTATCTTCGTCAAATTAAAATAATGTTTTAATTCTTCAACTTTGACAAAATTGTTTACAACATCTTTAACAATTTTAACAGATATTACTACTGAGGAAGATAACTGTAGGTAAGTGTTGTTGAAACGTTTAAATTGTATAATTTGAAATACATCATTGAAAAACCAAAAAAAGATAAGTATTTTGTTATGTGTGATAATGGTGAAAGTTTATATTTTCATAATCCATTTATATTTTATTCAATTTAAATCTATTTATAAAATAAGGATTTTTTTTTTAGAACAATTATCAACAATATTCATACATGGCATATTTAAAACTTTTCCAGTATTGTCAAATTGTTTTAGATTTCACTTTATTTATAAAAGTGTTAAACTTAAAGCTACACATTTCAACAAATATATTGTCAGCATTAGGCTTCTAAAAACATGATAATCTTAAATAGGTTAAAATTTCAAAGCTAAAATACTTACAGTTAAGAAAAATATAAATTAAATGACAGAGTGTTTGAACGAATCTAAGTTCAATTATGACAGTCATAACAGTAGGTATATATGTTATAAAATTTAATTTTGAATGTACAAAAAAGATAACCTCGGTTTGAAAGACCACTACTTTTGATAGGGCTCTACTGTCTGAGCTATCAATAGTTTGATTCAATCCTAAACTCTATGTGGCTTACTAGTTAGATGTTATATAATTTTTAAGTTGAGTAACTAGTCATTTTTGCAAATAGTACAAGTCATCTAAATTCTTGAACGAATTAATGAAATCTTAAACAAATACAAGACGACTTAGTACCAACACAAAGTATTAAAATTAAAAAAATGAAAATTTTACATAATAAACTTCAGAAATTTTGAATACATACTGTTAAAAAGGAGCAAAACATGTAGCTTCTCCGCTACCACGGCTCAATAACTCCAAGTTCAAGACCGAACAACTAAAGGTTCAACTTCGTTGCCTTTGAAAAGGAAAAAAAATTCATTCCCTAAAACCTTCATTTAGCTCCTTCAGCCACAATCGTGGATTACATACATACATACATTTACGTATACATGCATGGTGGGATTAAGGATTATGTCAGGGTACTCGGAAGGGGAAAGTTATTCTAAAGAATACCCAAGCATTCGCCTGAGCATCGGCGCATGGTGTGCATATGCCAGTGACCATGCCGCTTGTATATCAGGAAAACCCTGAAAAAACCTCATACAAGGTGACGGTAACAATCGAAATTATAGAATGCTAAGCAGGTCGTGTCACAACTACGCTACCAGCTCGGTAGGCTTTGAAGAAACTATAACACAATAGTAAAATAACGAATAAGTACCACTTTTAGTACTTATCTAAGCAATACCGTACTACGACTGTGACTTGGAAGCATTAACCTAGTGCAATATAGCGATTATAGCGCAGGAGCTATCGAAGCAATTAGAGCGCTTCGGATGTGTGGTCAGAAGATTTATTGTTTGACTAGTGTTGGTAAGAGTGGGCCTTGTTAATATTAATAGTTAGTTGCCATGCATTTTCTAAAAGACAACCCCAAAAATTCAAAAAGGGAGTAAAAAAAGAAGATAGTTGAAAGAGATAATTTTAATTAGCACAAGTACAGAAGCAAGGATAAATCAAAACAAGAAATTCCAGTAATTAAAAATTCCTTTATTTAATAAACATAAAAAAAGTTACCCAAACTTAATTTAATCCTGTGGGAAGCAGTAACACGTCAAAGTAACTAGTTATTTGTAAACGCCATTGTTTACTCAACGCAACAACTATAAGTAAAACTAATAAAAGAAACGTAGACCGTTGAGCTCAAGAGTATAAGTACTACATTAACTAGAATTAGTAGTTTTACCTTAAACAACCGATTTTTATGTGAAACTGTTTGTATTTAGAGTTACTAATAAATAAAAATAAATACTCTCTATCCTAAATGAAAGATAAAAACATATAAAATAGAATTTACATTAAGAGTCACTGATATATTTTATCAATGTAAATTGGCAGTTAAAGCAAATAAGTAATCAATGGTTAAAAGTTATTATATATATATATATATATATATATATATATATTAACTTATTTATTAAATTATTTTAGTACATACAGTAAAAGATTAACTCGCGTTAATCTTCTACTGTATGTACTTTAAAAGTTAATTTGAAATAAATACAATTAATTATTATTATGTTGAACTTCTGTTCATTAATTAAAAACACATTTGATTAAATGGGGAAAGATTTGCTTCTTTAGAAGACTAACCCATATACCCTTTTGTTGATTTAAGAAAATGCATGGCTTACTACATATTTGTAAAAAGTAAAATTCTCCAAAATTGTTTCAGTGCGTTAATTCGTTTTATTTCGAAAGGTAGATAAAAATTGTTTAAATACAATTTGTAGATAATTTTGCGTTGAATAACATCACCGTACTAGTTTTTTCAATTTTGCTTAGGATTTTCAAGTTTTGAACCAAAGTTGATTTTTTTTGTAATGGAAACGGTAGTTAGCTATGAAATATTTTAATAGTGATTTTTTTTCTAATTTTAATGATGTAATAAGGGTTTTATCACTTATTTTAATAAATACTACCATAATACACGTTTTTCTCTTATTAGGTTTAATAAAAATCATATCTTGCCATGGACAAAAAAAGTAAAGCAACTGAAGCGTTGTTTATCTTCATCTTTGGCAGTTCGTTCGTTAGTGTAATTCTTATCCGTTTTGTCATTGTGGAGTTGCTTTAGAAAATTAATTATGGTGTACGCAAATTTCGAGAAACTTGATGTGGTCGAATGTTACAGCATTTGTAACACAAACGGTCAGCGCGCGGCCGAACGCTATTTTTCATTCTATTTTGATCGCCCTCAACCATCTTTAGACACCTTCAAGAATTTATAAAATAATTTAAAATGGTTTGGGAGTTTTGTGAAGCCCACAAATAGGGGTAATATTGATGAAAGCGTACAGATAAATGTTCTAGCTATTGATAATCAAAATCCATCTACGTCAACACTGAAAATTGCACAAGACGCTGCAATCCCACAACGCACAGTAGTGAGAGATTTTGGAAAACATAAATACCATCCTTACAAATATTCAGTTGGACAAACTTTGTGCCCTGGTGATGAAAGAAGGTTTAATTTTTGTAATTGGTTCATATATATGTGCAATGAAAACAACTTTCCGATGCAGCTATTATAGACCAATGAAACACATTTTACAAACTGTGGTACATTCAATCGCCATAATGAAGACCTGTGGGTCTAAGCAAATCCTCTCCGTTTAGAAGAAAGACGACCTAAGATTAAGTTTGGCTTTAATTTATGGTGCGGTGTTATTGGTTCGCAGTTTGTTGCGTCATTTATGTTTAATGCGACTTTAATTGAAAATCGATGTTTGAAATTTCTTAAGGAAGATTTTAACAATATATTAGATGAATTAAATTGACAAACCCGTGCAAACATACAGTGGTATCAACACGACAGTGCCCCACCCCACTATCAGGCACAAGTCAAAAGTTATTCAGATGAAATTTTCCCAAACTCGTGGATAGGCAGAAATGGTCCTCTTTTGTGGATTACACGTTCCCATGATGTTTCACCTTTAGACTTTTTTGTATTTGGAGTAAGAAAAGATCTCGTATATGTGCGATCATATACAACCCAGCAGGAGCTACAGGAAGCTGTTATTAACGCATTTAACAGACTAGATGGGCGTAAAATTAGGAAAACTGTTAACTCCGTGTTGAAAAGGTGTCGCATAAGTGTCGTTAATAATGGTGGATTTCGAACAAATTTCATTTGTTTTCAATGGCTAGATATGATTTTTGCTAAACGTAATTATAGAAAAATGTGTATTGTGCTTTTATTTACTAAAATAAGTGATAAAACCCTTAGATCATTACAATCAGGAAAATGCACTATTAAAATATGTCGTAGCCAACTATGGTTTCCATTTGAAAAAATTCATCTTTGCTTCATAAGTTCAAAATGCTCAGCAAAATTAAAAACTAGTACGGTGACGTTATTCGGCACAAAATTATCTACAAATTATATTTAAATAATTTTTATCTATCTTTAGAAATAAAGCGCTGAGAACTTTACTTTTTTACAAATATCGAGTAATCCATGAATTTTCTTAAATCAACAAACGCGTATCTGGCTTAGTCTTCTAAATAATCAATATATACATACATACACACAGATATACATAAATATAGAATATATAAGTAAATTTTATGCAAGGTGGACCAATAGTGCGTGGGTGGAAGAATGTGGGTCTATTAAGGAATATTTCTAAATTTTGTTGATGGGATGTGGTGGGGTATCCTTTAAGGCTACAAACCTAAAATATTTTCATTTGAATGGCAAAGTTTATACAGGGCGATTTATATCAAAGTTGCATTTATTTAATGGAAATGTATTTATGCATATTTATTCCTTGGTCAATTCTAAGACTTTATGTATCAGACATGGTACCTAAAACGAATCGTTTAGTCGCAATTCGTCATTTTTACAAAAGTAGATGTCTGAAAAAAATTAAATATCGCTGTGATCACAAAACTTAGGCATTGACTCTGGGATGTTACTAGACATGAAATGTATAGCATAGACCGGACGGTCAAATCCGAATTCTTCTTGTGTTTAGAGAAATTACTTTGTCAATTTAGAAAATTTCAATGAGTGGTAACTTGATTTTTTTAAATGGAACGCCCATTTTTTACATTTTTGCATCAAATGCGAAATTTTTTACGTTTCTAACGATCGATATCTATCTTTGTTAGATTTCTTTTAAATTCACAACTTTTGATTAATTTTCTGTATTTTTCAATTTTTACTTTAGTAGCTCGCGGAAAAACAAAATACGATTCACATTATAAAACATTATTTATTAAGTAGAAAAACACAAAAAAACAAAATGACGAGATAAATAAAAATAAAAATTATTATTTAACATTACTGGGTTGATAGTTGCAAAAACGTTTCGGATTCCGTTGTTGCGTGATTCCGCTATTTTAATATTTAATTGATTTTTTAAGTTTTCTTTTTTACGTATATATATATATATATATATATATATATATATATATATATATATACATATAGAAAACCAAATATGAAATTGAATGAAGATATTCTACTCAAAAAAGGAATTTCACTTCCAGTAAAATACTTTAGAGACATTTTACAATTCAAATAAGTTTAATTGTAATGTTGTTCTTGTGGAATTGTAACAAATTGTAAAATCTAAAGATTGAATATGAAATTATCAAAAAACCTCAAATGCAAATTGAAATGAAATTAAAATAAACAATATAACATCATCAGAAATTATGAAAAGCTAACAGCAAATCAATTTTTATACGTATGTAAACATCTAATTCTATCAACGAACAAAAGTATGAACACAAAATATCAATATAAAAATACTAAAACTACAAATATTTTTCAAACTGTGCGCCCTCTTTTTGGATAGAGACTTCGCATCGTCTTCTAATTGAATTTATAGAGTTATAGATAGATAATGGTGTTAATTGTGTAAAAGCCACACGAACACTTTCTTTTAACTCATTCACAGTATTATTAGTTCTTTTGTATATACTGTTTTTCAAAAAACCTCATAAAAAGAAATCTACAGACGAAAGATCGGGTGAACGAGCAGGCCACAAAATTGGTGCTATCTTTCCCATTCAGCTATTAGGAAAACGTAAACAAGTAGTCACTAACTACACGGAATTATGTAACTCCGTCTTGCTGAAATATGACATTGCAATATTGTGCTAAAGGAAGATTCTCTAGAAATCCTCAAATGAATTCGTAGAATATCGAGATATATCATTGAGTTTAATGTTCCTTCATACATGTAATAATAAAAACGTCCGTTTTAATGCCCACATTTATTCCAAATTTCTCTTGCCTCCTGCGGACAACACTGACGTGAGCGTTAATATATGCCCAGTAAGGTAAATTGTGATCATTAAAAATACCATAACTGCTGATATGGGCCTCGTCTGACCATACAATAGAATTTGAAAATTAGGTATATTTTGGCACTAACTTATACCAGTTACAAAACTCAGTACGCCGCATTCTGTCGTCTATAGTCAAAAATGTTCTTTCGAAACCTATAGCAATGGTATTTGTTCTTCAAAATTCGAAAAGCTTTGAGACACGCCTAAATTAACCATTTGTCTAAATGAAGTTGTTGGCTCTGCTTCCACTTGTCCTAAGACCATTGAATTTTCTTCAAATTTCGTTTAAAGTAAATGTTTGGCCTGGGATTTTAAAGAACCGAATTCAATTAAATTTTTCTGTAACCTAATATTAATTAAGATATTGTTTTGAGCTAGCCAAAATTTTAATTTCTATTAACTACACCGTTCAAGAATATTTTATTTGGCAGCTGCCTTTCAGGAACATTTTGTAAATATAATTGATGCCACATTCTTATCACCTTCGGATAATATAAAGTAGTAATGAGGCACCTTCCGCCGCCATCTTGGATTTTGACGTCACAAGCCCGCCCACGTGGGGCCGGTTTTCCACCCTTATTTTACACGCTCACGTGTGAGACCGGATTTTCAACCCTTATTTTTACTCGCTTACGTGTAGGACGTGTTTTTCACCCTATTTTTACACATCCACGTGTGAGACCGGATTTTCCACCCTTATTTTTATATACCCTCATGTGAGAGCGCATTTTCCACCCTTATTTTTACACATCCACGTGTGAGACCGGATTTTTCATCCCTATTTTTATCCCTAATTATTTTTACTCGCTTACGTATAGGACATGTATTTTCACCCCTATTTTTGCACATCCACGTGTGAGACCGTGTTTTCAACCCTAATTATATCGCATACATGAAGGACCGTATTACCCTTATTTTTATTATTTCTTTTGGGAGTCTTATGGCTGTATTAAGGACCTTTTGACACTTAGGGCTTTTGCTAACGTGAGGGACTGATTCTGGTCTTGGCTTGTATTTTAGGGTGGGGCTGTATGTAGAGCTAGGGCTGGAACTTAGGGCTGGTCATGGTTTAGAACTGTATTTAGGGTTGGACCTGGGGCAGGACTTGGACTTGGTCTTAGAGTTATTTCTAGTAATTATCTTCAACCTTAATTAAGGTCCTTTTGGTTGTAACCCTGGAGGCTGCACACGCATACAATAATTGCATAATTAATAAGATATTATTATCGCTCCTATTATTTTAAAAAAATGGTCATATGTTATTGGATGACCTATACGAGAAACGTTTCTAATAAGGAGGTGAGATAAGCAGATAGGATTAACCATACTGTGGAAATTTGAATGACAGTAAAATTTAATTATAGAACACTTATTTTATTATCGTAATTAAAAATCCTCAGTGAACTATAAAAAATTACTGCCATTCCTAATGAAACAAAAAAAAAACATTTTTATTAAGTTAATTACATAACAGTTTGTGTTTTCTTAAACGATTATTAAAAACATAGTTTACCTGCATTGAAATAATATCCATACGTCCGTTAAAAAATGTTGTACGCCTTAATATTTTAAAGAAACTTAATGCTTGTGTTTTATAACTGTAATTAAAAATCTGTAAATAAATAAAAGGATTAACACAACACATACCAGATCTGTAACGTTTTAAGGCACTGAGTGATGGTCACTGCTTTTGTGTTATTTGTCAACTAAACTTTCTAGTTGTGTAAAACTAGCTATTGATTTTCCATCATTAGAATGTAAAATATACAATCTCATTGTCTTTATTACACTTGCAGCAACATACATTTACCTTTCTCTTAAAATAAATCGGTTTGAAAAATATTCGTATACGGACACACAAATTGTTTTTATAAAACCATATTAAGAATTTGGAATGTTTAAAATATGTAGTAAGAAATTACTGCTCACGTTTACTAATTACCGTGTAATTATATAACTTTGTTAAATTTAATAGTCTAAAACCAATATAATATAAATAATTTCTTTTAAAAACACTAAATTATAAATTTTATAACACGATTTAAAAACACACATGCCGAATTAAAGAAAAAAAACAGTAGGTATTACGCAATTCTTAATTAAAAAAGTAAGGTACTAAATATATTTTTATTTATCAGAATAGAATCGTTGGATAACAGTCGTTAAACAATATTTTAATTATCTCATCATTTACAATTAAACATGTAGTGAAAAACTTATTTACAAAATCAATCATTGATAAACTATTTAATCTAAAATACAGAAACACTAAGACATAAAATCCACACACATCCGAATGATAATCCTGCAGAATTTTTTTATTGTATACGAAACATCGGGAATTCTTCTCTAGGAAATGTAAATGATATCCTTGCGGTGCTCGTCCAAAGGAATCAAAATACTCGCCATAACCATTCTCGTCAATGTAGATAGCGGTCCAATGCTGACCTGGTTGTTTGCAGGATCGTGTTTACGATAATTGCACACGGTCGAGGTGCGTGTTTCGGTAATTGATTAGAAGCACATACAAGCCGAAACACATTCTTCTTGTGGCTGGTGATCGATTTCAAGCATCTCAACACTTGTACCGCATACATCTTTGGAATTGGTGTGTCCAGTCTTGTAGTAGTAATGCGTTTTCCAGTGCACACATAGGATCAGTGATGTTATGACTTAAACAGCTATATGCTTTTGCTTCCTTTTTCAACTGTTTAATCGAC
The DNA here is from genome assembly GCA_036346205.1 of Vesta saturnalis. NCBI lineage: Eukaryota > Metazoa > Arthropoda > Insecta > Coleoptera > Lampyridae > Vesta > Vesta saturnalis. Next base: position 2,158,775 of record JARFJB010001727.1, on the reverse strand, counting down.
GGGCAACCACTCCTCCAGGTTTACTATTGGTTTGTTAAGAAACCTTAAAACTGTTGTTTTCACTACCCTTAACGTGAATTTTGTTAAATGGCGCAACACTCTCATCAACTCCTCACGAAATTGTTGTAATGTACATGACCCCACCACCATTTCAAGCCATGATAATTATCTTCCATAAATTTATCTGTCGTGACATGGATCCTGATATAAAGTAGCCTCGCGGTGGTTTTATCAGCATCAACGATAAACGACCCTGATCTGTAACCACGGCAATTTCTTTCGGTATGAATTCGTTGTTAACACCACTAAACCCTTGCATGTCCAAGTATGCGTCCATCTTCTATCGGCTGCTGCTGTACACTGAAGCTTGCAGGTTAGAGTTACCACTTTTAACAGCTAAAATCCACAACGACATTCCGATGTTTATCGATCTCGACCAATTATCGAATTCTGCATACACCAAGCAGTTAACGGTTACGGTGAGCGCTTCTTCAAACCCGACTTCCAGCCGAAGGGACCCGTTTCTAACTAAATTCCAGTGCGTGCTAGCGTTTGCAGACAGGTCAGGTGTTAGGTCAAAGGCCATTAAACAGTAGCCGTTGGGATAATCACTTCTCGATATATCGTTACCTTCATTCAAAAAATGAATACCCGTACCAGAGAATAAGGTGTGGTACGCTCTTACGTATAAACCATTAGCTGTAAAGTCCGGTTGTAAGGCCTTCGAAGGAATTTGCTTGTCCGTCAATATATAATGACATGTAGTTAATATTGCTGTGATGAAAATTGAACGGATTTGAGGGTAGTCACCGTTGAAGGCTTTATTTGCTACAAAGCCTACGATGCATCGTTTAGGTAACTGACCCAGGAAAACATTATCCAATGATTTTCGCTGTATGCCTGCAGGTATAGTTAACACTTTTACGTCGGTCCTTGTAACAGGATATTTTGCAGCTTTGTTTCTAAAGCTTTAGCGTGCGCAATTAGAATAGTTGGATTGATTCCGCATACGTCTCACCAATAAACTAGCGTCTATAATTCGCGTCTTGTAATTTGAAGCGTGTGCCGCCATTAGACTAAAGGTATCTCTTGATCGTACAAATTTGTTTTAACTCAACACCACTTATGAGAAACTTTTCTTGATTAAACAAATCCGAGTGCACGTGACCAATCATCTCTATCTGTTTCCCGGTAGCCGCAAGTGCTTGACGTTTCGAGAAACCGTTATTAGCGTTTCCCAGAGCATTCATCTGTCCGGCTGTATCATTGTGCCATAAGGTACATCCTAGATGTGAACTCTTGGCCTCCTTTCCATAATTTAGCAGCGTTTCGATATATGAACGGTAGGCGTAGGTGTTGTTTGGTTGTGACACCATCTTCTGATTTAAGTAAACCTCCACCTGCGAGAAAAGCGAATGCATCCAATTGTTTACCGGTGCTACAACATCAGCGTCTGTAAGTGCTGTATCATCATGCTTTAGAACTTTAGCTGTAATGTACAGCATAGTCTGGCTTAAATCTATATAATCGTTTCCATTTCCGGGGACTACAAATTCTATTGGGGCATCATCACTCAGAGCTGATAAGGGCTTGTAAAATATCCATTCACCACCTCGATACTTGTCTGCGTCGCTGGTAAAGCGAACAAATCCAATTCGGACTTGACGCATTCACACGATTGAGCATGTAGAAAAGCCATTATCTTGAAAATATATCGTCGTAAGCAGGCTTCTTCTTAGAACAACTCTCAGTTGAGACTGATTATTATCAGCCAGACGTACTCTTTTATAACCCGAACCCTCCATCATTTTATCGATTTTCTCGTCGGCTTTACGCTTAAGGTTTCTACCTGCCTCGTGAAATCTTTCTTGAAACGAATCCTTAATAGGTCGATCCTCTATGACGTCACCAAGAATATTAGCACCTGTTCCTAAGAGCTTCTTTACCAATAGCGCCAGACTTAAATAACGGTATTATACTTCTAAATATACCGCCTAACCAGCTCCCTATTCCATGACCCGCGTTGATAGGGCACACCTCTGTAAATAGAGCCGATACCGTTACCGGCCTGATTCATGTAATATTGCTGGTAAGGCAAACCATTATTGTACTTTCTTAAAGTGTAGCTTCAGGCACGACGTTCCAAACTCAAATGGCATTGCTGCACCCGTATCTGTTTTTATATTAATCTCGATGTTTTCAAATTCCGCGTCATTACCGGTATGTAGTGTGCAGGCGAAAACCACATCTTTATGACCCCAAAGCATAGTTTTCTGAAGTAATATTTATTATACGCATAAGCGGAGATAAAACATCACCCCTTGCGGTTCAACGATATCGCAATAAACAAACATCTGAGTTGGTAAGCCTATCCATATCTGCGGGGTGAGGGGTATTTCCATGCTATGTTCTGATACGGTCGATAACCCAATTGTAAGGCTAGACGTTGTGAGAATCCGAATAGCGAGAGCCGAGTTTTTAATTTCGTAGTGACGCGTTTAGTTAGATTATGATACTCGATTGTTAGCAATTTACTTATTAGTACATGGTCATTTAGCTCGCTGATAATTTCTTCTATGCTGGCGTAATTTCCCGAAGCGAATCGTATCACGTACCAGCCATCTTCAATATAAATGATCTTCTCGTTGTCGAGTTGAAAATATTCTGCGGCCTTTTTAATATCGTTCTAACATGTTCTCGTCGTCAGGTGGCTCTGTTCTATAATAAATTAAATTATCTGTTGCACTTACAGCGGCAAAAGAACATGGGTACTGAATTTCCGATACCTAAAAGCCCGTTAATCTTATTCGTTTTGGCAGTTGCGTAATAAAACTTGACGTCATATTACCTGGAAAATACGTCATAGAGCTATTACTCAATAATAAGATAAAACTCCATTTTTATATTCTCAGCTGGAAGCTAACACCCAGTTATTAAATTTGTCACTGTATCCGCCACTTGACCAGGTATTGTTTATTTCGCCCCGGCCCTTCTGCTAGAATCTTATCGACTTTGAATAGCGTATCTTTATCAACCGTAACAACTTGCAATTCTTCTTCGTAAAGGTGCCCTCAACAGGATCGTTATTAAGATCGATTATTCTATAAACTGGTGGTCTTCTTTTATCACCGCACTAATTGTAAAACTTCCTCGCTCCAATTCGTTTCATATCCCTTCTCAAAGGTGTACTTAGTTCTGGCGATTCTGACATGCTCACCGACTTTATATTTAGGATGGCGTACTGGACCTAAACCTCTCGCGTACAGGTTATTCCACACTTCCAAAATGTTTTTATCGTTTACTGCCGGGGGCCATCTTTATACTTGAATGAGGACTATTGTTGTAGGCAGTCACAAGTCTTTCGAGTACATCAATATATCTGTAGGAATTTTTGTAAGTGAAATAACGCCACATCTTTGTTTTCAATGTTTTATTAAATCTTTCAACTACAGATGCTTTTACATCAGGGTTATTTGTTACATAGAAATTGATATTTTGTTTCTTGAAAAGTTTTGTACACTGCTCGCCACAAACTCTTTGCCTTTATCCGTCTGTAGATTTGCCGGAGTATTGTCGCAATCCTTAAGAATATCCGCGAATGCTTCAATTACAGATGAGGCTGTCTTCGTTTTAAGTGCTCGCCCCATGCCCTCTTGCTAAATACATCAATTACCGTTAGTATGTAGTTGTATCCGCTATTGTGTTTACTTAAAGTCCGCATATCACAAAGATCCGCTTGCCACAATTCGTAGAGGTTACTCACTATATTTTTTCGTGGAAACCTTTTTCTGACCGGTTTATGTACCGTATAAGCTTCCTGTGCCTGCAGCCAGTTTTTACTCACCATATCTACCCTTTACAGCATTAGTTAAAGGTGTTATACCAGCGAACCCTGCTGGGTGAGAGGGATCATAGTATACAGCATCCATGTTATGGCCGCCACGAATCCCAATCTAGGAAAGTCCTCTTCTTCTTTGGAGATTCTTCTTGGTGTTTTCGCGTTTCACTATCAGCATCGTAATTCTCACCTATAGTTGTGAGGGTCCGTTCAGCACTGGGGATCAGAAACATCATACCTTTGCGTATCTCCGATAACGCTCGGGTTATTTATCTCTTTAATGTACGTCGCAAACTGACGCCAACCGCGCGGGTTTGTGGTTTTCGTTTTCTTAACGTCTCGTGAACCAGATCGATAATGTTGGAATGTGGTATGATCTCGCCTTTTATTGTGACAGTACCCTTTTATCCCAAAAACATCGCTGTTCGTATTCAGTATATGTAACAAATTCGGCCTTTTCTCTTATATGAAGGCGGAAGCGTTGATACTATCTCGTCGTCTGTCAGACCTTTGCGTTGGGTAAATCTCTAATATCATCAGCAGCAGCGTCACCGCTAATTGTTATACTGGTGGGCTGACGTAACTGGTTGGAAAAGTGTAGATACCTTTGAAGAACTTGGTTGTACTGCTGCCATTTGTCATGATCGGTCATTTTAGTTTTTAAAACTTTATCCATATCGTTACCCAACTGCGTTAAAATGTTGTTTTGTGTAACATCTGGTGCCTGTAAGCGCTGTATAAAATCCAACGGTAGAATAATCATCTTCTTCACAATGTGGTCCATGGTATTGAAACAGATTACCCAGAATTCCCCGTAATGGTCCTAACAGGAGTGGTAGAAATGCCCACCTTTCTGTACAAGAAACTGTTTCTTCTTTTTATAGATTCGCCCTCTGTGCCAGGCGTCTTAAAGTGTGCTTATGTTGAGAGAGTCGCTGCTTCTGATCAGCTGACAGAGGTACACGACCTTTTAAAATGTTTTACACTCACAAAACACTCTACCTGTTTACTATCCAAACATTCAATAAAGCGTCACGTTGACTTTTACTTAATCGGGCTAATGCATGTAGGATATCAGTGTTTTCGATTAAAACGTCAGCCATCTATATGATGTAATCTTTATGACTGTGAGACTTAAACCTTTTTTATATATACCTGACAGATACCCTGAGGCCCGAATATGTTTGTTCTATAACGTAGCACATCCGGTGTATTCTGTTTTAAATCGAACAATAAATACCCGTGTGGGCTTGAAGTAGCATCTTGGTACGCCTTCTAAAAATTTTGGATTGTCCGGCGAAATCTGTCTTGCTAAATGCTGTATTTTCTGTCACGTGGGTTCTTAAACAAAATTATGTAATGTGCGTTGAGAGAAATATCTCGCTGTCCTCGTCCTTGGTGAAATATGTTCTGCGTTAAGAAAAACAAAATTTCGATGATGACAGCCCTTTGTAAAAATATCAACCACAGAGCCGTTAGTTTCCCATTAGATCGTCAATTATTATTAAGACAGGTTTTCCCCGTCAAACTGATCCATATCAGGTAAACCCTTTTGAAACTCCACAAGAGATCTTTGAATAAAGGCTGCCACTCACTGTAAAACCAGATAATTTTTTCAAAACCTGTATCGCAAGCTGTTTCGATATTTTTAGAAAATCAACGATAAAATACGATTTCCCCACCCGACGGACCTGCAACTATCGCCGAAAAGGGTGCTTAAACTGACCTTCCATCTTGAACCGCTAAACGATACTAACAGATACTCCATCAGCAGTTTCGTTTAAATAGACTAAATAATATCTTATTAATTATGTAATTATTGTATGCGGTGCAGCCTCCAGGGTTACAGCCAAAAGGACCTTAACACCATCAGAAATAACCCTAAGACTTATCCTCAGCTCTACATACAGCCCCACCCCTAAATACAGTTCTAAACCCTAGCTCCACCACCAAGGCCTGACTCCAACCCTAGCTCCACCACCAAGACCAAACTCTAAGACTTATAGACCAACCCTAAGCTCCAGTCCCCCTAAGCCAAACCAGGACCAGCCCCTCACGTTAGCAACAGTCCCAAAAAGGTCCTTAAATAAGGTTTAACCCCAATTGAAATCATAAAAATAAGGGGGTCCTTCATGTAAGCGAGTAAAAATAATTAGGGATAAAAATTGAAAATACGGTCTCACACGTGGATGTGCAAAAAATAAAAACATGTCCTATACGTAAGCGAGTAAAAATAATTAGGGATAAAATAGGGATGAAAAATCCGGTCTCACACGTGGATGTGTAAAAATAAGGGTGGAAAATGCGCCTCACGAGGGTATATAAAAATAAGGGTGGAAAATCCGGTCTCACACGTGGATGTGTAAAAATAGGGTGAAAAACACGTCCTACACGTGCGAGTAAAAATAAGGGTTGAAAATCCGGTCTCACACGTGAGCGTGTAAAAATAAGGGTGGAAAACCGGCCCCCACGTGGGCGGGCTTGTGACGTCAAAATCCAAGATGGCGGCGGAAGGTGCCTCATTACTACTTTAAAACACTTTAACATGCAAAATTTGTATAATTAGGCATGTTAATAACTAAATTCAAGATCACTTCGTTGCACACTTCTAATTTATAAATATTATTTGACATACAGGTATCATTTGTTTTATTTAAATCTCAGCCTCATATGCCTACTGTGTATTCTTAATATAAACGTAAATAAAAAAACTTAAAAATCAATTAATTATTGAAATAGCATAGAAGTGTTATATATTTTGAAAAGCACAAAAAATTCATTTAAAAATGTCATAGCCAACTATGGTCTCCGTATGAAAAATACAACTTTATGTTATATCTCTTTAAATTAAGGAGGTATTAAAATGTGAATGCACTAACGGGACTTAAAAAGTGCCTTAAGAATGTTGTTACAGTTTGTCGATACATTTAGAAATAAAAAGTTTTATGTTTTTCAAAATCGCCATTTTTCAATTTTGGCTAACGCAATAACGGTTAGGGATATCTTAATTATGACTATTGGATCTTATTCATCCATCCATATTACTTTTGTCTATCTGTAATAGAAAGGGTACTTCCATAAGAAAACGTCGAAAATGAACCCACTGTACATTTTCATTTAACTTTGTTCTACCCAATTTGCAAAAATTAATCCTATTTGTAAATCGGTCACTTGATCTAGTTGGATGGGATAATGATGAAATTAATTTTTAATTATTCTTCTGACAGATAGTTTATTTACTTGAAAATCTTTTCGAGTTGTCGGTACTCGTATGAGGATTTTTTTATTGCAGTTAAAATATTGGGTTGATTACATTCGTTCAATGAATGGTTCTTCCGTTGGATAACGCTCCCGGTCAGGATAGCTTTTTTACACTCGACTCCAGGAACGTATCTACAGCATTTTCCAAGAATAAAACCATATCAATAATTTCATTTTTAGAAAACTTGCCATTTTTATCAGTTAAATTTAATGGTAACTACTGAAAAAAAATGCTGTAACCAGAAATAGTAAAGTTAAAGTGACAGAATTGGTTTATCTTTCTCAGCCAGTTTCATAGAAACTGAAAATTGAAAAATACAGCAAATTCGTCAGAAATTGCGAAATTGACAGGAATCCACCGAAGATAGATACCGACAAATTTATATGACCGTTTGTGTTGTAAGCTAGACCTTTTTGGAATATATAGCCATTGACTTTAGTCAATGATATATCACATCAGAACCCCAACAGGAAAAGACATTACAAAATATCTATAAACAAAAAAGAACTGTATGGAAGATGCAGCACAGAAAAGAAGTGATAAAATCAAAAAGCAGACAAAGTTAATAAAAGTGCGAATATAAAAGCAGCAATAAAGGAAAAACAAGATAAAATACCATAAATGGCTTAATACAAAATTGAAAACACCACACAATTCCCATTTGCTTGGCTGCGACTAAATACAGTTTTGGATTATTTCCATGATTATCCTTTGTTTTCAAAACTGCAAATTTTTCATTGCCGGAAAATGCGGATAATGAAGTCGAGGAAGCTATTAGTAGGTTTTTGAAGACGAGAGGAATAATTGGAACTATTGCACATTTATAGTTGTAATATGTTTCTTTTGGGCGGCGGAAAAAAGCCGTGGAAAAAAGCCGCGGAAAAAAGCCTGGAAAAAAAGGGAAAAAAAAAAAAAGGTGGAAAAAAAGCCGGGAAAAAAAAAACCGACGGAAAAAAAGCCGCGGAATAAAAAGCCGCCGAAAAATCCACAATTTATTGAAAATCTTGGTAAATTCAATACCAACAGGAAATGAATAATGAGTTTCTTATCTTAATGGTAATTGCTTGTCCCTAAATAAAGAATCTTTTACAATAAAATGATCTATTAATGTATTTATAATTATTTCCTATTATGTAACTATGAACATCTTTAAGTAGGTTGCAAAAATATTTATTATTTAGTTGTTTCCTTTATTGTATGTTGTACGCGTAATATGGAAATATTTAAATCGAACAAAGGTGGAGAAAAGTTGCGTTTTAGTGGTTACTTATTGTTGCATAGAGAATGCAGAGAGTTTATACGTTGGAGGTGTTCAAAGAGTAGCTCTTTTAAGGTAAGTAAACTATTAATTATATGATAGTTTAGCACAGACAACTGAGCAGACCGTGTACAAAATTTTGTCATCGTTTTTAGTATAATTATCGCAATGAGATGTCGCCGTCATTTAGATTAGTAGCTGATAAATAAGTTTTGGGTGCACTTAAAATGACCAATTGCATGGTGTATTCAACAAATATAACATAAACAATCATGAGTAAGCGCAGGAACTTACGTATTATATAATAGAACAATCTTAATGCATGAATGGTTTTTATATAAATGTAGCTCATATATGCACATTTGCTTTTGTAGGCTCTATTTGTTTAACGTCCGCATCAGTAACGTTGCCCTTTTATATACAAGTTGTTCAGGTATCTCTGATTAAGGGAAGGATCATCAGTACCTAAACTAAAAAAACGATTTCCCAGTAATTTTAATTTCTATTCTTAAAAAAGGTCAACGTACGTGAACGGCATATGTAGCACTAATGAGAAATGCGACTTAGCAGACAAGGTATCGCAATTCGTTTAGCTAGCCATAAGAACCTTCCTTTTCCTTTGGTCCGATATGGCACATTAACGAACTTGACCTTTTCTTTTTGATATGCATTACAAAATTCGCAAAATCTCGTTACCAAAAATGCTAATGTGATAACGTTTTCATTTTATTTTTTAGTGTAGAGGTTCTTAGACGACGGATCTAAACAAAACTGTTTCAAATGTTACTACACATCACAATCATCCAGCAGACGAGGAATATGTGAAGGTGGCAAAAACAGTTTGTGAAATGAAGCAAAGGGCTAAAGAGCCAGGAGCAAACCCACAAATTTTTCTGAAGCTGTTCAGACACTCGAAAATACAACACGAGCTCGTATACCTCTTGAAGATTCCATGAAGCGAACATTGCGAAATAAAATCAAAGAATTTACCACCGTTGCCGGCCACTCTCCAGGAACTACTCATTGAAGGTCAGTTATATTACTCTTGTCAATTCTTATATCATTTTATGAACCCTTCAATTGTATTTGTGTGGAAAACGAATATTATTTGTCACTTTTTTACCTTGCTTTGCCGTTTAGTAAACCGCTTCTGCAGCGAACAATAAAAACAATAATTTACATAAATTTGTGATTTTGAAATAGGCAGTTTGTTTTGGCACGATCAGATTTTGTATTCTGAAAACTCGTATATTTTTCATATTTGAGTATTCAAAGTTACATTACTTTTTGTAGGTCACTGGACCATGTCCGGAGGTCCCAATCCGGAACGCTTGTTACTACATGATAATGGACCGAATGCAGAAGAACGTAATAATTTTGCGACAGATTCCTCATTACGGTTCTTTTCTCAATCGAATGAGTGGTACTTCGATGGAAGCTTTTGTTGGCACCTCCAATGTTTCTGCAACTGTACGTAATTAGGATACGGCTAAGAGGTCTTCCCCTCACTGCAGCATTTTCTTTGTTGCAAAGGAAAAGTCAAACAACCTATGAAAACATACTTAGAACATTACTACAAAATGCGAAGAAAGGCAATTATACCCCGAAACGACAATTATCCACGTGGATTTTGAAAACCGTTATTCAATCCATTACTGCTGTTTTGGAGAAAAGTAAATGTAAAAGGATGTTTTACCACCCCGCAGAGTACGTACAGAAAAATTCAGGAATTAGGTTTGGTTGTTATGTACCGAGAAGACGAAAACTTCAGTAAATTTTGCGACATGCTGGATGGTTTGGCTTTTTGCCACTTCTAGATTGCACAGGGGAATAAATTTTCTTCGAGAGATAGACCTGCAGCAGCTGAAGATTTGATAACTTACTTCGATGGTACATATGTATCAGGTTCAAATAGAAGGATAGGAAATGAGCAAGATGGTCCATTGCGAATCCGAAATATTGCCCAATGTTTCCACCGCCGCTATGGAATGTCCATGACTCAACGCTGGAGGATGGGGATCGTACTAAAAGAAATTTAGGCGTACAGCAGAAAAGAAAAAATGAAATGTCTTCGAGGTTATGCAAACACGATTGAAAAATTTGTGTCGACAATATGTAGATGGAGAGAAAATATTCAAGAATTTTTATCCGGCATTAGTCACAATATAAGATTTTTTAGGAGTGATGCTTTTATATAAAATATAGTACCTATACTGTTTTCAAAAACCTCATAAAAAGAAATCTACAGACGAAAGATCGGGTGAACGAGCAGGCCACAAAATTGGTGCTGTCTTTCCCATTCAGCTATTAGGAAAACGTAAACTTAAGTAGTCACTAACTACACGGGAATTATGTGGGGGAACTCCGTCTTGCTGAAATATGACATTGCAATATTGTGCTAAAGGAAGATTCTCTAGAAATCCCTCCAAATGAATTCGTAGAATATCGAGATATATCATTGAGTTTAATGTTCCTTCATACATGTAATAATAAAAACGTCCGTTTTTAATGCAGCACCACACATTTATTCCAAATTTCTCTTGCCTCCTGCGGACAACACTGACGTGAGCGTTAATATATGCCCAGTAAGGTAAATTGTGATCATTAAAAATACCATAACTGCTGATATGGGCCTCGTCTGACCATACAATAGAATTTGAAAAATTAGGTATATTTTGGCACTAACTTATATACCAGTTACAAAACTCAGTACGCCGCATTCTGTCGTCTATAGTCAAAAAATGTTCTTTCCGAAACCTATAGCAATGGTATTTGTGTGTCTTCAAAATTCGAAAAGCTTTACTTCGAGACACGCCTAAATTAACCATTTGTCTAAATGAAGTTGTTGGCTCTGCTTCCACTTGTCCTAAGACGGCCATTGAATTTTCTTCAGAATTTCGTTTAAAGTAAATGTTTGGCCTGGGATTTTTAAAAGAACCGAATTCAATTAAATTTTTCTGTAACCTAATATTAATTAAGATATTGTTTTGAGCTAGCCAAAATTTTAATTTCTATTAACTACACCGTTCAAGAATATTTTTATTTGGCAGCTGCCTTTCAGGAACATTTTGTAAATATAATTCCGATGCCACATTCTTATCACCTTCGGATAATATAAAACACTTTAACATGCAAAATTTGTATAATTAGGCATGTTAATAACTAAATTCCAAGATCACTTCGTTGCACACTTCTAATTTATAATGTATTATTTGACATACAGGTATCATTTGTTTTTACTTAAATAAATCTCAGCCTCATATGCCTACTGTGTATTCTTAATATAAACGTAAATAAGAAAAACTTAAAAAATCAATTAATTATTGAAATAGCATAGAAGTGTTATATATTTTTGAAAAGCACAAAAAAACATGTCATTTAAAAATGTCATAGCCAACTATGGTCTCCGTATAGAAAAATACAACTTTATGTTATATCTCTTTAAATTAAGGAGGTATTAAAAATGTGAATGCACTAACGGATTGTACTTAAAAAAGTGCCTTAAGAATGTTGTTACAGTTTGTCGATACATTTAGAAATAAAAAAGTTTTCATGTTTTTCAAAATCGCCATTTTTTCAATTTTGGCTAATTGCGCAATAACGGTTAGGGATATCTTAATTATGACTATTGGATCTTATTCATCCATCCATATTACTTTTTGTCTATCTGTAATAGAAAGGGTACTTCCCATAAGAAAACGTCGAAAATGAACCACACTGTACATTTTCATTTAACTTTTGTTCTACCCAATTTGCAAAAATTAATCCTATTTGTAAATCGGTCACTTGATCTAGTTGGATGGGATAATGATGAAATTAATTTTTTTAATTATTCTTCTGACAGATAGTTTATTTACTTGAAAATCTTTTTCGAGTTGTCGTGTACTCGTATGAGGATTTTTTATTATTGCAGTTAAAATATTGGGTTGATTACATTCGTTCAATGAATGGTTCTTCCGTTGGATAACGCTCCCGGTGAGGATAGCTTGCTTTGTACACTCGACTCGCTAGGAACGTATCTACAGCATTTTCCAAGAATAAAAACCATATCAATAATTTCATTTTTAGAAAACTTGCCATTTTTATCAGTTAAATTTAATGGTAACTACTGAAAAAAAAAATGCTGTAACCAGAAATAGTAAAGTTAAAGTGACAGAATTGGTTTATCTTTCTCAGCCAGTTTCATAGAAACTGAAAATTGAAAAATACAGCAAATTCGTCAGAAATTGCGAAATTGACAGGAATCCACCGAAGATAGATACCGACAAATTTATATGACCGTTTGTGTTGTAAGCTAGACCTTTTTGGAATATATAGCCATTGACTTTAGTCAATGATATATCACATCAGACACCCCAACAGGAAAAGACATTACAAAATATCTATAAACAAAAAAAGAACTGTATGGAAGATGCAGCACAGAAAAGAAGTGATAAAATCAAAAAGCAGACAAAGTTAATAAAAGTGCGAATATAAAAGCAGCAATAAAGGAAAAACAAGATAAAATACCATAAATGGCTTAATACAAAATTGAGAAAACACCACACAATTCCCATTTGCTTGGCTGCGACTAAATACAGTTTTGGATTATTTCCATGATTATCCTTTGTTTTCAAAACTGCAAATTTTTCATTGCCGGAAAATGCGGATAATGAAGTCGAGGAAGCTATTAGTAGGTTTTTGAAGACGAGAGGAATAATTGGAACTATTGCACATTTATAGTTGTAATATGTTTCTTTTGGGCGGCGGAAAAAAAAGCCGTGGAAAAAAAGCCGCGGAAAAAAAAGCCTGGAAAAAAAAGCCAGGGGAAAAAAAAGCCGCGGAAAAAAAAGCCGTGGAAAAAAAGCCGACGGAAAAAAAAACCGACGGAAAAAAAAAGCCGCGGAATAAAAAGCCGCCGAAAAATCCACAATTTATTGAAAATCTTGGTAAATTCAATACCAACAGGAAATGAATAATGAGTTTCTTATCTTAATGGTAATTGCTTGTACCCTAAATAAAAGAATCTTTTACAATAAAATGATCTATTAATGTATTTATAATTATTTCCCTATTATGTAACTATGAACATCTTTAAGTAGGTTGCAAAAATATTTATTATTTAGTTGTTTCCTTTATTGTATGTTGTACGCGTAATATGGAAATATTTAAATCGAACAAAGGTGGAGAAAAGTTGCGTTTTAGTGGTTACTTATATGTGTTGCATAGAGAATGCAGAGAGTTTATACGTTGGAGGTGTTCAAAGAGTAGCTCTTTTAAGGTAAGTAAACTATTAATTATATGATAGTTTAGCACAGACAACTGAGCAGACCGTGTACAAAATTTTTGTCATCGTTTTTTAGTATAATTATCGCAATGAGATGTCGCCGTCATTTAGATTAGTAGCTGACAAATAAGTTTTGGGTGCACTTAAAAATGACCAATTGCATGGTGTATTCAACAAATATAACATAAACAATCATGAGTAAGCGCAGGAACTTACGTATTATATAATAGAACAATCTTAATGCATGAATGGTTTTTATATAAATGTACCTCATATATGCACATTTGCTTTTGTAGGCTCTATTTGTTTAACGTCCGCATCAGTAACGTTGCCCTTTTATATACAAGTTGTTCAGGTATCTCGGATTAAGGGAAGGATCATCAGTACCTAAACTAAAAAAACGATTTCCCAGTAATTTTAATTTCTATTCTTAAAAAAGGTCAACGTACGTGAACGGCATATGTAGCACTAATGAGAAATGCGACTTAGCAGACAAGGTATCGCAATTCGTTGAGCTAGCCATAAGAACCTTCCTTTTCCTTTGGTCCGATATGGCACATTAACGAACTTGACCTTTTCTTTTTGATATGCATTACAAAATTCGCAAAATCTCGTTACCAAAAATGCTAATGTGATAACGTTTTCATTTTATTTTTTAGTGTAGAGGTTCTTAGACGACGGATCTAAACAAAACTGTTTCAAATGTTACTACACATCACAATCATCCAGCAGACGAGGAATATGTGAAGGTGGCAAAAACAGTTTGTGAAATGAAGCAAAGGGCTAAAGAGCCAGGGAGCAAACCCGCACAAATTTTTTCTGAAGCTGTTCAGACACTCGAAAATACAACACGAGCTCGTATACCTCTTGAAGATTCCATGAAGCGAACATTGCGAAATCAAAAATCAAAGAATTTACCACCGTTGCCGGCCACTCTCCAGGAACTACTCATTGAAGGTCAGTTATATTACTCTTGTCAATTCTTATATCATTTTTATGAACCCTTCAATTGTATTTGTGTGGAAAACGAATATTATTTGTCACTTTTTTTGGTACCTTGCTTTGCCGTTTAGTAAACCGCTTCTGCAGCGAACAATACAAAAACAATAATTTACATAAATTTGTGATTTTGAAATAGGCAGTTTGTTTTGGCACGATCAGATTTTGTATTCTGAAAAACTCGTATATTTCATAACATATTTGAGTATTCAAAGTTACATTACTTTTTTTGTAGGTCACTGGACCATGTCCGGAGGTCCCAATCCGGAACGCTTGTTACTACATGATAATGGACCGAATGCAGAAGAACGCATAATAATTTTTGCGACAGATTCCTCATTACGGTTCTTTTCTCAATCGAATGAGTGGTACTTCGATGGAAGCTTTTCGTTGGCACCTCCAATGTTTCTGCAACTGTACGTAATTAGGATACGGCTAAGAGGTCTTCCTCTTACTGCAGCATTTTCTTTGTTGCAAAGGAAAAGTCAAACAACCTATGAAAACATACTTAGAACATTACTACAAAAATGCGAAGAAAGGCAATTATACCCCGAAACGACAATTATCCACGTGGATTTTGAAAAAGCCGTTATTCAATCCATTACTGCTGTTTTTGGAGAAGAAGTAAATGTAAAAGGATGTTTTACCACCTCGCGCAGAGTACGTACAGAAAAATTCAGGAATTAGGTTTGGTTGTTATGTACCGAGAAGACGAAAACTTCAGTAAATTTTGCGACATGCTGGATGGTTTGGCTTTTTTGCCACTTCTAGATGTGCACAGGGGAATAAATTTTCTTCGAGAGATAGTACCTGCAGCAGCTGAAGATTTGATAACTTACTTCGATGGTACATATGTATCAGGTTCAAATAGAAGGATAGGAAATGAGCAAGATGGTCCATTGCGAATCCGAAATATTGCCCCAATGTTTCCACCGCCGCTATGGAATGTCCATGACTCAACGCTGGAGGATGGGGATCGTACTACAAAGAAATTTAGGCGTACAGCAGAAAAAGAAAAAATGAAATGTCTTCGAGGTTATGCAAACACGATTGAAAAATTTGTGTCGACAATATGTAGATGGAGAGAAAAATATTCAAGAATTTTTATCCGGCATTAGTCACAATATAAGATTTCGTACTTAGGAGTGATGCTTTCTATATAAAATATAGTACCTATACTAACTAAAGATATGATAATAAAATCGTTCATGCGTGGTAAACGTTTATTTTATTTTCTTTTTCTGGCTGGACGTCAGTGTGTACTTCTTAGAATTTACGGACTCTACACAAACGGTTCGTGTCCGGCTTTAATTGCCGATCTACCACACTTCCCTAAATAATAGCTGAGCAAACTAAAGGCATTCCTTCCCTTTGGTTCTATGCGGTTTATATTTTGTATTTTTGCCTAACGGGATAGAAATAATGTAAATGTAAAATTTCATTGAAATCGGTTATTTAATAAGAATAACTGAGTAAGTCATAAATGCATTCCTTCCTTATGGTCCGATGCGGTTCAAATTTTGTATTTTTTCCTAACGGGGTAGGAGTAATATAAATATAAAATTTCATTGTATTCCGTTAATTAATAACTGAGTATGTCATAAGGGCCTTCTGCCCTTCCTTGCCGTTATTGGGCCGACTACCTAAGGGGATACAAGTAATGTAAATATGCAATTTCATTGAAATCCGTTAATAAATAACTTTGTGAGAAGGGCTCGTTTGCCCTTTGGGCTGATACGGCCTATTAGCTAATGGTGTTTTCTCAGTTGACATATAATTAGATACACTAGACTTTTCATTAACATGAGTTTTGTATCTTGACATAAAATAAATATACTTCAACGTATTCAATTCTTTAAAGGTTTAAAGAATACTAAGATGTTTTCGGTGGCTTTTTTCCTTCAATAATTTTTGTGCGGCTTTTTTTTCCGCGGCTTTTTTTCCGTCGGCTTTTTTTTCCGTCGGATTTTTTTTCCGCGGCTTTTTTTTCCGCGGCTTTTTTTCCGCCGGCGTTTTTTTCCGCGGTTTTTTTGTCCACGGCTTTTTTTCCTAGAATCGTTTCTTTTCAATTAATCTAAAAAATTAAAAAAAAGCAACCAAGTGTTTGATTAAATTATGTAAAATATGTGTCTTGATTGTGACGTTTTACTGTTTGCATTTAAATCGCGTAAAGGGTGCTTTGGAGAGTCGTTTTCAGGACGACTTATCTCCATGGAAAGCAATAATTGAAAATAAATGCTTATAACGTTACCTTAGCTTAGCATAATGTCACATTGCATTAACAATAATCCGTAACTAAGAAAAAAAATTATTTTTATGTGTGTAACTATGCACTTTTAAATATTTGAAATTTATATTAAATTCTATACTTAGTAGTATAAATTACAATAATTTTAGCTAGACTGCCGTCCAAAATTCACGCTCGCATTTATGAGCTATAAAACAAGGTATTTTAAAGGATATTAAAAAAATAATCTTTTATAACAGGTGTTCAAAATGCTGACCTTGAAGTTACGTGCTATAAAAAGAAATCCACGATCCAGAAAACATGTTATTCCCTAACAATACCATCATTATGAGGCAGTGACAAACTGAAAATATAGGTCTGATTTCCGGAATACAAAATTTCTCTAAAAAAGTATTGTCCATATATTTTTCCCTTCATGATCCCGCACCAAACAAGAAAGTCCCAAATTCTTAAAACAAATGTATAAGAATTTACAAGTCTAGCCAAAAGATTAATGGTATGTCCCTCATCAGTTGCCACTTTTTCTTTGAAAACCGGCCGTTTTTTGAAAAACTATCTACTTTCTCGCAAATTCTAGTTAATCGTTTTGAATATATGTAGTGTAGATTGCCTAGAGAATGAACACCAATCAGTAGATGAACAAAAACATAAATGTTCACTGAAAATAAGGAAACAGTCGTATTTAAATAGCCCGCTCTCATGTAAAGTACACGAGGCAACTATGCTATATTCTGTTCATTCATTGGATAAATTTTAGAACTGCTTTTACATTGCGAAACAACGCCAGTTGTTATGCTGACTTCGCTTTGTGTCGTTCGGAAGCTATTTTGATTAAATGGAAGCAACTGCACTCAAGGAGAAATTCAAGTTTTACGTGTAACTGAAGCTTGTGAAATAAAATTTTGAATAACAAGGTAAGTGTAAACGTAACATTGGAATTGTTTGGCTAAAGGAATTACATTTATTTATATCATAGTTAGATATTAATGCATGTTCCATTATTAGCACTAGCAAACTGTTTAATCCAGTGAATGAACAGTGTTCATTCACTGGGATTTTGCAGGTTAACTCGAATAAAGTTAAAATGAGCTCTAAGCTACCTTATATTAAGGGTATACTTATTCATGATGTATATGTTTGTATAAATAGAAGCTATACAGTGATTAAACCCCCCTTTAAACGGTTTTAAAGCTAGTTCAATAACTGGTAGGATCGTTCATACACGGGAACTCATTTAAAATTATATGTTTTGGATCAAAAATAAATTATTCTAGTAATTTACCTATTAGGCATAATAAATGATATATAGAGAAATCATTATTATTTCTTTTGTTAAAGGTGAATCAACGAAATGCTACTAAAAAATACTGCAGATTTTAATACACCGAAGAAGCACTTTCCAATGGACATAATTAACCACACAGAATCTTCAAATGGGGCTTCAAAAAAATATGGCATCTCTCCACAACAGGATTTATCACAAAACATCAAACATTCGAAAAATGGGCCCAGTCTTAAGTGAACGAAGAAACCCGATTTGAGCACTGGATTCTGGCTAGAGCAAAACTGGGATTTACAATGTATGCTGTAGAGGTCAAAGGCGCTGTGCAAATAATTTTAGTTGAAACTGAACGTCCAAATCCATTCAATGAAAATAAGTCAGTAGAAAAATGGGTTCATTGATTTTAAAACGGCAGCCAAATATTGCGAAACGAAACACTGCCCGATCTTCTGTAATAGAAAAGGCAATTAGGGAATGGTTTTTTGACTTAGAAGAATGTTGGAAATAAAATAATCTCTTGAATATGATGCAAGATCCTTCACGAATTTACAATGCAGATGAGACTGGTGTCGGGACTTAAAATCAGAATTAGCGTTGGAACCTATATCTAAGAATTTAAAAAACTTCTACAAAGTATCCTCTGGCAACGAAGAAGAGTCCATAACAGTATTGTGCACTTACAGCCCATCAAGCGCTGCCACTCCACCTATGGTGATATTCCCTTACAAAGGAATACCAAAACAGCTTGCTAAGTCCATTCCCGTGGATTGCGGGCTGGACGGATCACTAGCTCTACATTTTTTGAATATGTTGTCAACATATTTTATAACTGGCTAATTGAAAAACAAATTGAACTCTTTGCCATTTTATTCATCGATGGTCACAAAAGCCATTACAGTATTGAATTGTATGGCTTTTGTGTCCAAAATAAAATCATTTTCTACTGGCTCTATCTAAATGCAACACCCATACTGTAGCCTTGTGATGTTATGATTAAACCTTTAAAAACTGAATGGAAAAAAGCTTGTCAAGCTCATAAGCGAATAACTAGTGCATCCATAACCCGATATCGCGCATCGCAGCCCGCTACCATTCAAAATGGTTTCAAAGGTTGTGGCCTTTACCCATTAAATCCAGAAAATGTAGATTTTTCAAATCGACAAGAAGAAAAGAAATGTTTCCACACATTGAAGGAGGAAATAGAGGTTTGACTTGCCAAGATTACGAATCTGATGTAAAGGTAATGAGCCAGTTTTTGGAGCAGCGAAAATTGAAGAATTCAGCAATCTTACAAGTGAGGAAATAGTTAATGATAGTGCCTACGAGATGTGGACATTTTGTAAAATTAATATGTCCGCAACTAACAACATTTCGGTAGAAAGCAAAGTTGATGATGTTGAGATTGAAAAGTATTCTGAATCATTTATAATTGCGTGTTACTTGAAACAGATGGCGTTTTATATTCGGCAGTGGGTTGTAATCAGATTTTTGAAACTGACGAGATTTTAACTCAGCTAAACAAAAGCCAAATAAAGTGATTAGACTGCAATATAAACAATACTATTGAGTCCACAGGTATTTTCTTTGATGAAGACATTCATTTAGAAGAAATGAAACATATGTGCCGAGATATAATTGATGCCATTTTAGAGGCCGCCTTTAGCATAACTTATGTTAAAGATTGGCATAAAAACTACAGAAAACCCAAAAATTGAAACACGCTCTAACATCGTCATGAAGCAAAAAATATACAATGAAAATGACATTTGGGAAAAACATCTACACTGGCCACATCATGATGAAAAAGCTAATAAGAGAAAATTCGTTAAAGAAGAAATGCCTTTCGCAATTACTTCTTTGAAATGGCTAAATTATTAGAACCAACAAAAAAGCCAAAAAAAGAGAAATAAGAAGAAAAAAACTCAAAAAGCTTAAAAGAGAAGAGAAAAATAACATTTAAACAACCAAAAAGAAAGGAAATGAAAGTAAAAGTGAGAAGAAAGAAAACTCTAACGCCAAATCCGAAATTCGTGATATCGAACCAACAGACAATATTATAATCGCCAATTAGAATAACTCTAACATAAATGAGATTTGGAACAAAGAAGGCTCATCAGAAATTTCAGAAACTCTAGATATAGGAGATTATGTAATAGTGGAATATGACAACAAACAATATCCAGGATCGATTAAGGTAACTGCAGATGAAGATTATGAAATAAGTGTAATGGAGGAAACTCAAAACAAAAAACGGAAGTGGCCAAAATCCGCTGATTAAATTTGGTATTATAAAAACAAAATCATCAAAAAAATTCCAAAACCTGAACCTTTGAACTCTCGAGGAATCTATACTGCTTTAATATAATAATAACTAAGTTGAGTGAATGCGATGGTTTGTTTTTTACATTATATCTAGCTAGTTATATGCTACCTAATTTAGGCATTTTGAATAACGTGTTCATTTACTAGTTCAGTATTGTTCATTTATTAGGTCTTACTGTTCATTTACTGAATTTCGGGGTATTTCCCAATAACTTATTTTTATTAAATACAACAAACCGAAACATGAGATTTTGATTTACTTAGAATAAACTGTTTGTAACTTGGCTTGAATACAAAACTTTTTGGAATCTAATATACTCCTTCAAAAAACTTTTACTGCCATACAAAGTAAAGCATGTCTACCCTAGGTATTCGCTGTTCTAGAAATAGTTCTTCATAAAACATTTTAACAGCTTTCCCCTTTTTTGCCCGCGCTGTTCAGAATGAATATCATCGTCACATGCTTCATTAACGAAATTTTCCTTAATAACCATTTTATTAACAAGAATGAAATACAAATTAGTCTTTTATTAAAAATTATTAATTTTATTGAATACATAAATAAAAAGTTTACCTCGAGCAGGGTTTGAACCTACGACCTGTACTTTGATAGAGTACCGCGCTAACCAACTGCGCAATCGAGATTCAAGCCCCGATCGATATATTGTTTTTATGTATGTAGAACTAATTAATAATAATTTTTAATTACATATTTACTTTCATTTAGTCTTTTATTGTTTACAAATCTTAGTTAAACGTCAAATTTAAAGCCAAATTTGGTTTCACATTCAAGTTACAAACAAAGAAATATTTGTTTCTAAATTACAAGGACTTTTAGAAGTGTCACGGTTAGTACAAAAAATGAGAAAATTGGTGTAAATTTCAAATATGTAAAAATATACATGGTGCTGCACTCAAAACTTAAAAGTTGATGTCATTGTCGATGAAGCCGGAAGTGATTAAATGCCGCTAATATGCCTCGTCTGTGAGCCCTTGGTAGCTATCTTAATCTGAAAATCATGAATTAACGAATATATTTTACTGGCACAAGCAAGTTGGGACACGCAGTATATTTTAAGTTTTTAAGGGGGTCGATTTGAAAATCTTAAAAAAATATTAAAAAATATTACTAAATTATTACCGTCAGTCATACGAGCTCTACAAGTGCTCCAAATTTGAAAGTAAAGTTGGGCAAGTTGAGACCTTCAACACGTTGCACTATTGTATCCAGTCATTTTCCATCAAATTATTTGCATTGTACATAATAATCAACAAATTTATAAATAAAATGTATTATATTATAAAGTAAAGTAAAGCAAGTATTATTTTATAATAGGTGCTTATAAAAAGGTAAAATATTATAAAAAATTATAATAAAAATATGGAATATAAAAAAAATTAGACAAAAACAATGAAATACTTATCTTTTTTGGGGTTTTTTAATGATGTATTTTAAATAATACAATTTAAACGTTTCGATAACACTTATAGTTATCTTGGTCAGAAGTAATATTTGTTAAAAATTGTTAAAGATGTTGTAAACAATTTTGTCAAAGTTGAAAAATTAAAATACCATTAAAAAACCCCAAAAAAGATAAGTATTTCATTATGAGTGATAATGGTGAAAGTTTACATTTTCAAAAATGAAAATTAAAATAACTATTTTGATTCTGAATAAATTGGATACCTATAAGAAAATTAGTGTAACACCGCTCCATATGCTGGGTCGTCACCCTATGCCTCTTCAAACTCGTTTTCTGATTTCCTTCGTGTTCGAGATCTTTTTAGCCGTTGTGCTCTAGAGGCTTCCAGCATATCTCTCTGTCCCCTTTTTGAACTGTCAAAGAGTCTTGTTTCTGCAACCCTTTATGCAAAAGTAGCCCAGATCTATATCTAATTCCATAAAAATTCTACAACGGGCTATATATCCGTCATTAAATGTTACAGCAGCATCAAAAACACCAAATTTTAATAAATTTAGCCACACAAAACGTTTTTTGGGATCCTGCACCAAATGCAATTATTGAAGCTTTCATTAACATTTTGTGGCTTGTCATTCAAGCATTTGTGCCGCAAGACTGCATTTGAAAGATCTCTGAAAATTGGATTTATTTGAGTCATAATATCTGCGGGCAAATGAAAGTGGTCATTGTGATCATATTCTCCACCCTCTTGCGTTGTTTTTAGATACTCGCACCAGTCTTTGCTGCACAAATTATGCATAGAATTACTGTTAATGGAGCTTACATAAAACTATAAAGCCCACAGAGACTTCTTCAGGTTTACAAAATTTCCAACGTTCCTGCGTATGGCAAGGCCGTAATAATAGTAATAATAATTTTGAATTTGTACAATAGCTTTCTGTGTGAGCCTCCCTCCACCACTAAGGGACTTTACACGTTTTGATGATTCGTTTTTGACACCTTTGCTAGCGTTTTTTAGTTTATGGAGGCGAGTTCCCATCCTTTCCACATCGCACTTTTTTTTATTTCCACATCGTCCCCCTATGGTTTACTTTCGGCAACTCTGAGACAACCTTTGCTATCACCATCGCCGAGATAATGAGTGTATCGGACATTATAATTTCTTATAGATCGGCCAAATATAGCCTCAGCCCCAGTCATTTTCATGGTGGCGATTTATTTTATTTCTACATTTGCAAAATGTTGAGAACATCTTAATGTCAATAATTTTGCCTGTGTCATTGACGCAGTAGATACTATACCGTTCAAGGACGAGCCGTCTAAGTGTACCAGGATGTGCCGGGATTCTTCATTGGCCACGATGACCTCTTCTACAGCAGCCTTCATAGATGATTTTCCAACTGTTTCGGCAGCGTAACTTATACACTTTTGTAGCGTCTGAGAAGACGTTGAAGTGGTTGGTGGAGGCAGATTCGACATTATGCATTAAATTCTTGATGATGAAAGGCTCTTTCCCATAGTTCGCATTGCATAGAAAAATCTTAGGCTTACAGACTCTAATTTCTTTGTTTCAGTTTCTAAAACAGACAAAAAATAAAACAAATAAATACATTACTTAAGTTCCTACTTTATTTTGCAGTAATTTACATATAAATAACAACATTTATCAAACTCACCTGCTATTTTGGATTCAATTTTTTCAGAATTTCCAATAATTTTTATTCATGCTGGAATTCTGGCACTCAACTTTTACACTGCTGGCCAAACCAACACGATTGCAAATAGTTATATTTATTTCACCACCACAACTTTTACATTGAATATATTCTCTAATTTCCTGGACAAGTTATATAAGATTTACAAGATCGTACTTTTCTTCTGACTTGAAATTTGAGTACACTTTTTCAGCCTCTAACAATTTTGAACGAGAATTAGATACTCCCGGTCTAGGTTCTACAACTGGCTGAAGTGAACCCAGTAATTCAGGTTCAACTTTTTTTAAAATTATTTGTATAGGTTTCGAAGGAAACCTACACCGTTTTTTTAAAAATACCCTTGGCTTTTGTCATATTTATAAAAATGTTCATAAATAAAGAAACAAATTTTACACCAAACCACTCACAAAAACTTGAAAATACAGAATTTTTTAGCAAAAAAATAGTTTTGAAGGGTATATAAACAAAACATGCTACTTTCAGGTTACAACAAAAAATATCCCTACATAATAAAATAAAAAATTGATCGAAAAATGTATAAAAGTGATTGAAAACACAGAATAATAGTTTTTCTGCTTTCCTGAAAAATGATTTTTTTACATATTTTTAGCCTTTGTACCCTTTTTTTCAGAAAATTACAAAAGATATCGACTTCCATTTTTTTTTTGTTTTAAAGGTGGCATTACTGGCTATCATCTGAGTGGCGGGATTTTTAATTTTCCCTTTAGAATTTAAAATATGTCGATCCAAGTAAATAGTAGGCAACTTAAAAACTTCAACACTTTGTAAAACACATATTATTATTTATTTTTAAAAACCCCATACCCAGTTTACTTGTTTCATTGCTAAATAGAAGTGTGCACAATTTCGTTAAGATCGGATTAACCGTTTTATAGATTTCCAGAAAATGGGACATAAAGTTTCAACGTAGACGGGCTAATTCGACTACCCCCTTAAATTATGTTTTAGAATATGTATTTATAATACATCGCGTAATTAAATATATTACACCTAAAATATTTGTTCACTTACTAATTAGTATATTAAGATTCATCAATGTTAGTTGTCGTGTTTTGTGGAATCTATTTATGACATTCGTAACAGTTTTTTAGGTTACTAGGGCAGTTTTTTATAGAAGTTTGTAAAAAGCATAAAATAAGTTTTTATAGAATACCCCCCTTTTCATGTCCGTGTAGGGGTGCACTATTGAAAGACGTTGGTTGCATCAGTATGTATCATAGGAACCGTGGTATTATGAGCAGATCAAGTAGCTGAGATAAAGAAGTGATTGTTTTGGTACAGTGTATCTCAAACTGTTGTACTATTTTATAGTAATCAGTATTAGCCATAATGTTGTTAAGCGTTTTAATACATATTATTCAAACTTTATTCTATATATTTCTAAAAAAATGCATTAAAAGTTGATAAGAATATCTATTAACTTTTGTATTAACGGTTTAAAACTGCAGAATCCCATCTGAAATGGAACAAGGGATGTTCTCTGATAAATGCTAAGATAAGACAGTAGTTTAGCCTAACAATGCGGCTGAAGGTATCACAGCCGTGTCGCCCTCCATTGATCGTGAGATTGCCATTCTCTTGCGGGAATAGATTCATTTTGGTATACCGAAATCTCATTCAATGTCACATAGTATTGTAAAATCGATGTTTTCATTTCTTAGTTATTTGTTAATCTAGTCGATTATTTCTATTTCATTAGTGTACCAACCCAGTAAAATAAAATGTCATATCTAAATTTCTAATAACTTGCTTGAAAAATGTAAGTTTACCGTTGCATTATTTTTCTTCACTACGTCTTAATGTATAACCCCAGGAATAATATCAAAAGGCTAAGGTCACTACGGCATAGACAAACTAATAGTACATTGGTTTCATAAGATGCGTTTTTATCAAACGAGTCCAAGTTTAGAAAGTCTTTTAATGGACGATTGCGATAAAATGTGCGAAAGTTTTGAATATAGGTTGTGAACACTGATATTTGTCTTAAAAGTTATTATTAACTTTATTAATGAATAAAAAGTTTAGCTCCAGTAAGATTTGAACCTACGACCTGTACCTTACTAGAGTACCGCACTAACCAACTGTGCTATCGAGATACAAGCCCCGATCAATGTAAGTTTTGTTTTTATGTATGTAGAACTGATGTTAATTCTAAATAATCTAATATTAAATTATTATAAGTTTTTGTTATGATCAAATAAGTTCAAAAGTAAATATGTAATTAAAATTTATTATTAATTTTATTAAATACATAAATAAAGTTTACCTCGAGTAGCATTTGAACCGACGACCAGTACTTTGTTAGAGTACCCCAACAGAGCTTTCGAGATACAAGCCTCAATCGATGTAAATTTTGTCTTCATGTATGTAGAACTGATATAAATTCTAAATATAATCAGATTACAACCAAATTACTTATATTAATGGAATGTGATTGAATTATTATAATAATCTGGTATTTGTCTGTTTGATTTCGATGATTATGCGAATATGAGTGAAATTGCGAGTCCAGGCGCCAGCCGACGACAATAACTGCGAATACTTGCAAAAATAGGTTATGTCCGTGTGATATATAATATTTGTTGTACTGACATTATTAATTTATTCAAAATATTTCTTAAAATGCGTTTCTTTACGCCGTAATATTTTCATTTATGTCGAAAGCCTCTAATACGCATAACAGGGTGAGGGAGAGGGAGAGGGAGAGGGAGAGGGAGAGGGAGAGGGAGAGGGTGAGGGAGAGGGAGAGGGAGAGGGAGAGGAGAGAGGAGAGGAGGAGAGGGAGAGGGAGAGGAGAGGGAGGGAGAGGGAGAGGAGAGGAGGGGAGAGGGAGAGGGAGAGGAGAGGAGAGGGAGAGGAGAGGGAGAGGAGAGGGAGAGGGAGAGGGAGAGGGAGGGAGAGGAGAGGAGGGAGAGGAGAGGAGAGGGAGAGGGAGAGGGAGAGGAGAGGGAGAGGGAGAGGGAGAGGGAGAGGAGAGGGAGAGGGAGAGGAGAGGAGAGGGAGAGGAGGAGAGGGAGAGGGAGAGGGAGGGAGAGGGAGAGGGAGAGGAGAGGGAGAGGAGAGGGAGAGGGAGAGGGAGAGGGAGAGGGAGAGGGAGAGGGAGAGGGAGAGGGAGAGGGAGAGGGAGAGGGAGAGGGAGAGGGAGAGGGAGAGGGAGTGGGAGGGAGAGAGGGCCCTAGCTTTATAAACAAGCTTGAGTGCAATATTTTGTATTTAAAATGGGCAATTGCCTGTG
This sequence comes from Vesta saturnalis, assembly GCA_036346205.1. Classification (NCBI taxonomy): domain Eukaryota; kingdom Metazoa; phylum Arthropoda; class Insecta; order Coleoptera; family Lampyridae; genus Vesta; species Vesta saturnalis. The sequence continues at coordinate 2,131,905 of JARFJB010001727.1, read as the reverse complement.
CACAAATAAACAAACTGTCTTTAATTTTCAATTTTGATAATACACATTTAAGTTGAAACTAACACCGATTTCGTTTCGTAAGACAACTATAGGATTCTGTGTTTTATTTTACACAACGCTAATCATTATCATTGGACAACCATAATAAAAATAATATTAAAATTCGGAAATACCTTTGGCAAAAATGGCCCTAGATTTATAAACAAGCTTGAACGCACTATCTCGTTTTGAAAACCGGCAAATACCCCGGAGCTAGATAAGCAAGCTGACTTTCATTTACAATTTTGGTAATACACAAGCGTTTCGAAACTAATTTCATTTCGTACGGCAGCTATAGGACTCTTTTTTATTTTACCCACGCTCATCAGTATCATTGGACAATCATAATAACAATAGTAGCGCTCAAAACAACGTGTACACTAATGTCGAGTTTTGCATGCAGTGATACGTTTTAAAGTCAAATCAGTAAAAATGCCTATACAACAACAAGTATAATCAAACTTGAAATCAGGCCTCTAGCAATTAAATAAAGTAAATAAAATAAGGGGTAAGGGTTAAAATAAAAAACGAGCACTTAACAGGGTTGTTGTCGATAATCATATTAGAAGAACGTCTTGACAGGGTAAACAGTTACTTACAGTCACAACACATACACGTTAGGCGTCTTTCTTATAACTGAATAATGTAAAGTACTTAGAGTCGTCCAACAATCATTAATATAAAGTAATTATTTCCTGGATTTTCCCAGTTATGTAACCACAAAAACAACCTTTCACTATTCAAGTACATCTAATGTATTTGGAAAAACCCTAATTAGCTAATTACGTAAAAGTTGGACTGTCCTTGAAAGTGGAAATATGATGTTCACGTTCTTTGTGCGTGATAAAGATCCCCCCAATTAGATTACACTTATTTTTAAAAGCAGGCTTGTTTGTTTGTGACGTCATCTAGTGGTGTATTTGTAAACTAGTGCATGTTTCCTGTAGTGGAAGTTGATCGTGGCTTTACCTTGTAGTATATTTTTAAAAACAGATTTGCTTGTTTTAGATACCGTCTAGTGAAATATTTTTAAACTAGCAAATATTTTCTGTAATAGAGGTTGATCGTGCTCGCCTCTCTCGTTTCTCCCGCCTCTCTCTGGTTTCTCTCGTCTTCACACACGGTTTTTAGGTTAGGTCAATACCCGCCCCAGTATTGACCAAACCTAAAAACCGTGCGTTTATTAAGCTAGCCTAATATTTCACGTGTATTGACCTAACCTACACGCAGGAAATGAGATAAACGAGGGGCCAAGGAGGAGCGAATCTAGAGAGCCGTGGGAGACGACTGAGAGGGAGAGAGAAACAAGGAAGGAAGCCATTAAATAGCAATCCTCGACTGCTTGTCGCCCAATCTGCATACACCGTTTAGGATGCCTCCAATAGTGTTCTCGCGAATAAAGTTTCGGCGGAAAACAAGACTACACTCACCAGCGATCGGGCAGCATTCTCTAAACGAGGCGACAAATCTTCAAAACTCGAGGCAGGTTTTTCCAAGGATACTCACGTCTTGTATGCAACAACGCACTATTACGTTATTGAAATTGAAACGAGTGCCCTTAGCCATTTCGTCATTGTACCAATTTATAAAGTCTGCTCGAGCGTCGACAGACATTTCGTCGACCTCGTAAAAGCGCATGGCTGGTAAAACCCTCTCATAATCTTGGTTAAATATGTGAGGAAAGTGGCCTTTTGTGCCGGAAAAGTTAAAGGTTTTACGGAGTTTGGATAGGTCCATGGATAGGAAGTTTAGGCAGTCTATAAATTTTACGTTTTTATTGCAGGTGAGTGACATGATTTTGCTGCCGTTAGATATGATTTTAGTATTCCATGTAGATGGATTCCTTTAGGATTTCATTAAGGGTAAATTGGCAGTCATAGGATTTGGAGTTATGAGCTAGGGCTATGATGGATGCTCGTTTCTTGGCGAGCGATGAAATGTAGGAAAGCAGCTCGGGTACAAGAAAGGTTGAGAATATGTGTTAGATTTGCGAGCATTGCTCAATATCTGTATCTATATTAATGCAGTGGTTGCAGACATGCTGAGCAACCCACAGCGTGGGAGTGTAGATGAAGTTGTTAGTGTTGTTAGTAAGTGTATCTTGGCGACACTCAAATACGTAAAAGGCCATCTATATTACAGAAAACATTCATTAGTCTATACACAACTAGATGGCAACACAAACAAATTCAAATTTTGGGCCAAGAAGGCCACCACAAGGGGGCTAAGATCCGGAAGCAAGTTCAGAAGGCCTATACAACTTTACAAGATAGAATTAGGGCCCTTATTAGAATATAAATCCAAATTTCCAGCAATAAACAATCAGAATGTACAGACTTAAATACAAAATCCAAATTCCCCGCAAAGGGGGCCATGACAAGAGGGTGAAGGCTCAAGAGCAACTGTCTTATAAGTTAGCACTAGGGCCCCACTTATTAGAATACAAATTCAAATTTTCCCTTCATAACCAATCATAATGCAGAGTCTTAAACCTCCAATAATAGCACGGAGACTGGGTTGTGGGTCTAGGGACCAATCAGGGGTCAGAGGGGCGGTCGCACGTACAACCAATCAGGGAAAAGGATGGGTGTGGTCTAGTCTTAGCCCCGCCTTAATGAAGTTAGAAGGACTTTATTTACTCTTAACCTCTCGTTAAAACATACAAAATGGCGTTAATTTACTGCCCACACCCCTTACCTAAGGTCACGTGGTCGTCCAACACTACCAAAAAGTCACTTAATATTGCCAAAAGGACCTTAATTAGGTGATAAAATTCCACCAAGGGTTGCAAAAGTCCTCCGACAAGAAGCCGACCCCACTCCTCGCCCCAAGCACACCCCCACCCCACCAAGACCCCCCCTCTCGCCCCAATATGATGTCAGGGACTCAACGGGCCCATTCCACTGACGCATCCTGTTTTTGACTCATTTTGTAAGAGTGACGTACATAACATAATTTCGGATCAAGCTATGCCAACCTAAAAATTTACGTTAAATGTTCCGTGAATTAATGGCTATAATGATATCGGAGATTATAACGTCGCGTTTCTTAATATGTCTAGTAAAGAATCAAAATATAAACAAATTACAAAAATGTCATTTCTGGTGCTCTTATGGACGAAGTGAGAGAGATATCGAGAAACAAACTATGGGCACTTCGTTTCTTTAGGTCAAGCAACATTTTTGACGTATAAACATCAATTTCCGTGCACAAGGACATTTCACCTATTGTAACCGCCCATACCGTTTAATATAAGGATTTATGTTACCGTATCTCACTTATCTTTACTACTATTTCATAGTTTTTCATGAGTGGTTATTTTTACATACTCGTTTCTAATTAACCTTAACAATTGTTACATTTTTGTTGTGTAAATAAATTTGTTGATCATAACTGTTTAAACATTTGGTATCTATTAACACAGATGTATACTGACAGTGTATACATATGTAATATTATTTTCAATTTTTCTACATTATATATTTTTTTAGTTAGTTATTTATTCAGTGTTAATCGTGAAAATCAATAGGACAATGTATTTAAATTTCTGATATAGTTTTAATTAAAAGCAGCTGTAGACTAAAGTTCCTGTACAATATCTCATTACGTTTCCAACATACCCAAACAAATACCCCCGAATCCAAATGTTTGCGTTCCTTGCAGTGATCCTGACGTTTGACAGCATTAAGGGAAGGATAACCTCGTTCATTATCAAATACGGTCAATATTGACGATTTAGCTTGTGTCGTGTTCATTCTAATCAGATATATTCAAAATTTGATTTTGAAGAAATTGATTTTATCAACACAGTTTTTCAATAATAAATTTAGCGTCGGTGTACGATTTTGTTTTTTTTTCCATTTAGCTATGTGGAATTAGCAAGCTCGTTTAAAGGTATAAAATGAATTTCCCCTAAAGTGCATATCGGAAAGGGTGTATGAGATGCCCACTCTCACAATGGGGGTTGCCATAGTCCATCCCAGTTGCGGTGGGTAATTGGCCAGGCTGCCCTCATTAACGTGTTAAAGTCCGGTTTTGCGTACAGTTATGCTATGCGTTGGGGAAAATAATTGCGACACGTTTTTTTCACGGCGCTGCTAATTTTTTTTTAGCTTTTTTATGTGAGTACAATACTGTATCAAATTCAGTTAATTATAACTGTTAACAAAGGATCTTTCCATTCCGAACCTTTACACATCAAAATGTTTCTAAAAAAATTCTTTGACAAGTTGTACAACATACAGTTTCTTCCTTCAGCGGTTCCTTTCATCTTATTGTAAAATACTGTGTCATTTTCCACATGAATGACATCATTCTGTATGAGAATAAGATTTGCTTCATGTTTGTATAATTATAAATAGAATTCAAAGGATTCAACCGAAAGGGTGAAAAGGTTGGATTATTCCTTTTACCCTCAATGACAAATTGACATTGATACCTATCCATTTTTTTTTAATAATTCATGTTATATAATTACGCGAATTTCTTAATTCAAGTAATTAAAATTGACGTTAATAGAATTTTGTCGACGTGTTCAAAATGTCCTTTCATTCATCAGAAATTCATTCGATTTCGTGTTCCATATATCAATGTAACCAATCGCAATACGTATTCCCTCGGAGGTGTCAGGGCTACCACTATAGCCACTTCTCATTAAAACACTGTCCAGGCTACAATTAGTTTCCCCGACTACAAATTACGTTATTCGTCTTTGCCACAGCTCAGCTTTATCAACTTATCCTTACACACAGCCTTTACTAACTTCTTTATTAAATCTATTTTGTTGAATTAGAAACTTTAATATTTTATGATATTAATTATAAGTAATTTGTAAAGTAATATTGGAAAATAAATTATGGAGTAAAAAATGTTTACGATTTAAAAAGCTGGGTCTGCCATCTGCACAAGAGCAGCGAAAGCATTCACATATGTGTTCATATGTAGCTTTTTCGTTTAGCTGTAATTCCGGTCAGAATCTTTGATTTAAGCTGAATGCATTTTGCAATTTACTTTGATCTATCATTTTTAAATTTGTTGCAATGGTGTAGCTTGATTTTGAATAATATTGGAGTGGTACAGAAAGCTAGTTTACACGAGTTAGTGTTTTTTTCTAAAAACATTCCATTATTAAGTTAATAATTTTTAGAAAGAGCTTTTCAGACATTTTCAAATTTGAAAATAATCACGTCTGAACTAAATATTTACAAAATAATTCATAATTGTTAAAACGTATCTACTCATATGGTCAGTTTCAAATGAAACCATTGATTTTTAAAAATATAAGCATATAAGTATGTTACAATTATAAAGTCACTAATTTATTAAAGCTTCCATTTGAATAGGTTTTGCTTTTTGAGAAGTAATTTACAAAGTGTATGTGATTTTCCTTAATAAATTAACCTAATTCTAAAATTATTCTAAATTGTATTGTTTTAAACTTTGTTTGGTAAGTGTTCACATAAGAATAAAAAAAAGCATGTGACTCGCTTGCTGCATTGCCGTTTAACCCTCTATCTGGTAAGAGGCCCCTGAGGGTCCCATTACTTATTGCTTATCTGCGCTTCAGGTGAAATTTACATAGCGGTAAACTGTTTTTAATAACCTCCACTAATGATTCTAGTGATGTTTCAAACGCTCCTCTGACAAATTTTGCCGAAGTCAAATTTCGATACTTGAACTAATCCTGTTTTAGTGAAAAATGTTTTTGATAAGTAGATAAACACTACTAGTTTCAATATAAATTGGAGTGATTAGTAAAAAAATATCTAAAGTGCGTTTTTGAAACGAAAATAGAAAGGGTACCTCAGGGACCCCTTACCTGTTTATGTGAAGACTTGTGTTGCCTCAGTTACGATATTGTTTCCCAATGTTTCATCACCTTTTTGTCTATTTTATACCTAAAAATGGCATACAACAACAATTGGCGAAAGAAAAAGTTTGATTTATCGGTAATGACAGGAGATCAAACACAAGCACTCATGGACTCTATTGAAACGGATTGTTCAGACGATGATTATAGCAGTGATGATCCAGACAACGACCCAGAGGGCGTGCCGGACGAAATCACTCCAGACTATGAAGTACAGCCGCGAAATCCAAAACGTGAACATGTCGCTGAACACCAGTGGCATCGATGCACCTGCTGCATGATCAACACTTACACCGGCGATGCAAATCGCAGCCGATGAATTCGTCCAATCTTCAGAAAAAGAGAAGACTGGGTCGTCTACTCCTACCGGAGTAGTACCATCTACTTCAGCCACCGCCGGTGCCACACACGTAGCAATGTTCAAGCCGACAAAACGTCCTCGTTCGCCTGTAGTGGAAAATTCTGGTCCTTTGATCGCGCCTTCTGTTGATCGTTTTACTGGCTCAGATAGTAATTATACCATTAATTTAGCAAAATCATGGATGCCATCGTCAATAAAAATACCAATGGAACTGTTCACCTACTTCTTCACACAAGAAATTATCGATATGGTAACCCAAGAAATGATTTCAGCAGCTCGTCTCGCAAACATCAACACAAAATTCATAACGAATGGACACCCCGATCTCGAGAGCTACTGGGCCAAAAACGCGTTTCCACCCATCCAGTGAAAAAGTTCATGGCAATAAAGAAACACTTATCGTTTCAGGCTGCTAGATTGTGTTGACGAGCAAATGCGTTCGACCAAACTCAAGCATCACCTTTGCCAGTATATGCCGAAGAAACCGCACACCTGGGGAATCAAACTGTTTGGGTTTTAAATTTACAACGGTGCAGGCGACAACGTAATTCTTCCTGGCGCACTCGATCTCGGAAGCACATCAAACGTTGTTGTACGTTTGTCACAGACATACCGAACTTGCTCATCATATCGTTTACTTCGACAATGTCTATATGTCGCTGCGTTTTTGGTTTATTTACGTGCTAGAGGAATCTATAGCCTAGGTACAATGCGAGTAAATCGATTCCCAAACTGCAAGCTTCCATTGGAAAAAGACACCAAGAATGAAGAAAGAGGATATTCGGTTGAATATGTCGGCTCTGCGTACGGTGTTGATATCAGTACAGTTTTGTGGAAAGACATGAAGAACGTGCGATTAGCAATTATTTCCGTTGGCATTCTGCCATTTACGAGAGCAAATCCGAACCAACAGTCTGCAAAAGCTGAAAAGTAACAGCTATTGCAGCTACCTGCATTTAGATAACAAACAGTTGGCGGACCTTCAATACGGAAAGAATCAAGATCACAACAGAGCTCACCACAGACGACCGCTTCTGGTATTGTAAAAAAGACACAACGTCCCATTGACGACGTTCGTTTGGACTGTATTGATCACTTTCCACTCTGGCTAAACAAAGAGGAGGGTAAAAAATTCAAGCCTGCAAAGTGTCGAAAACTCGATGTGTGTATCAAATGTGATGTGCTGCTCCAATGCCTCTTTTCTGTTTGTTGTTCTGCACTATTTCAATAAAAACCATTACCCTGAGGGCCCCTTTACCTTTTCCCATCTGGCGGCTTAACGAAAAGGCATAGTTACATTCTGATGGCTTTTTCGAGTTCCTTGGCGTACTATTAACTGGGAAAAAACTCCCAACTATGTTGGTTAATTTTTCGGATCTTGCCAGTTAGAGCGTTAATGAGGGAATCATAAGCGTATTACTTTTGCCCAAAAAAAAATTCTTAGACCATGAACAGAAATTCGAGAGTTACGAAGAAAAATACCTTAAAGTTACATAATTTTGTGAATAAAGTGTTGCAGTCTACTTTCGAGGTTCCATTATGGGAAATTACTCCCTGCCGCTGTTTTCTCTCCTCTAATTAGCATGTATGGTTTATAAAATAATATTCATCTCGTACATTCGCATTTGAAAAGGGTAGTCTAGAACATTCTACGAGAAGGATACTACCACTATCTCAGGAGGAATATGTCTCAAATATATCTAGTGTGGATCAACACACGACTTCCCAACCTACAAAGTGGAAATTAAAAGAAATGAAATAAAAAAGACCTGGAATTAGCTGAGTGCCATTTTCGTATTTGTTGTCGGCCAAAAAATGTAATACAAGTCTCGTGCGGGCTTGTTTCTCAAAAGAAGCTGTAGTACCGTAAAATCCACTATTAACGCACTCAATTGTAAATAACTATTACACACTTTCGTCATTCAGACATTGAAACATAATTAATTTATAGCTTTGAAACATGTATGTATTTTTATATGTTTCAAATATGTAAATGTTTCAGAAATATTTGACAATCCCCCCTTCCGCCGCTGGATTTCTTCCAATCAGATAGTAAATTTTTAGCACGTTCATTTTATCGTTCTGGAGTTATTAAGGATGCTAATATACATCCACACACTCACATCCGCACTCACACGCGCGGACACGCACACACTCAAACATCATGACCGATCTTGGTGAAACATTGTCAAACGTTGTAAAATGATGCATTAAGTCGATTTAGCCACAGTGAAAAGAATGTCGATTTCATAAACAATATGCTCCAATTTATATTCCACTCCAATTTGTTTTTGATTAAGGTGTACTTTGATTTTCTGTAGTGGTCTTTAAACTTGCTAACGTGACAAAAATCGCAATTGGCACACTTCCACTAGATGCAGTGGTGAGATGTTGCCTATTTATTTTGTATTAAAGTTAGGTATTGTTATATAATTAACCACATATTCTACTGTAAAAGATAGTATTCCTGTGTACTCCTTGGTAACCAGGGAGATACCGCAGCCCTAAACTTGGACTCCTTAATATTCGATTTTCTGAATTCGGCAAGAGCTGCCGGCCACCCTATTCTTATTTTTAATCCATTGTTATCCTACTATTCTTCTTTCCTTCGTTGTAATCTACCAATCGAGCTGAAAGTTCAAAGTTAGAAAAAAATTCAAAACAAAAAGATTGTTATGGTCTCTACGGTCAAAGACTGTGGACGTAAAACCCTATCCCATGTGGATGTCAGAGTGAGCAACACCCAAGCGCGACCTTCACCTTCACTTTGTGATCCATTATTGTAACACCTGACATTATGATTGTATCAGAAATACAAATGTTCTCTGGAACCCCGATACTTGTCCGCAATTTTCTCAATATTGACTCCTACAAAAACGGAGTGTATACTTATCTCAAGTACAACATGGTTTAAAAACGGTTTTCTTCATTGAAGAATAAAAAATTCGACGCGATTTGCTTCAAGTATTTTGTCCTAAATTTGTGAAGCTTTACTGTAGTATCTATAGGTCTCCCAACACCAATAACACTTAAAACTTCTTTGATTATCTTAGTTTGAATGTTGACTACCTTCAGTATCAGTTTCCGATACTTGACTTTTGGGACATTACAGAATTCATATCTGTAATAGGCTTCAACTTTCATCTGCCACTAATTCTGCTCTTATTGCGCTTTAAGTCACCTAAGTGCCCAAATCTACTAATCTTGTTATTGTAAGTCGTCCTCGGCTCCGGACATTGTTGCAAAGACACATTAAAATCTGCAATGAAACAGTCTTTAATTATGGTAAGTGTCGGAGGTGCTGGGGAGGTTGGACAAAATGATGTTTTGAGTAGAAGTAGCAACTGATGTCCTTGAAACAGTGGGATATGAATTCGGAAACGAGGGTGTGACCTATTATTGAAGTACCGAGGTGGTCGAAAAATGTGGCTCTGTGTTGGTCACGAAAGCGGTATCTTCAAATAAGGCCGATGCTAGCTTGCTTCCGTTACCATTGCTTGTGTTGTCACCAAATTGTGAGTGACGAGAATTGGCGTTACGTAGGATTACTGAATTGGGTAGATTGGAAATCCGTCTGGAAAGATATTGGGACCGGTTAGTTTATAATATGGAAAGAAAACAATGGGGTAAGGAAAGTGGACCGCCTCAGAAACACATTGTGGAGACGCTGTATAAGTGACGAGATAATTGAAAACGAGTGCTCGGAAGACAATTTCTGATAATTAAGGCGGCGCCACGGTGTCCGTTTTCTAGACTGTTTTGTAATTAGAGGTAGTAGTTGTTAAAGTTAAGCGTGTACATGTCTCTTAGTTTTATCTCTATGATTGGAGTAAGTGTTTAAGTAAGGAGTGTTTTCGACTGACGGCCCAGGTTCCGACTATGAAATCCATAGTGGTAGCATTTAAGCAGTGGGATCCAAGGATAACGGCAACCTCCGTACGTCAGGCCAGCGGAGGTTCCACGTTGAAGTGGGATGTAGCGTTAGGGTTTTGGTAGATCTTAATATGCTAGTCAGGAAATATCTGGTGGTATTTGCATGTATATGGTATTTTCGAAGTCCATTTCTTCTAATGACAAACTGGGATCCTGGATTGCCATATTTGACAGGAAACTGGGAGCTTTCTATCGATTCTAGCATTGAAAGCAGTAGGTAGGGCGATGAAGTAAATTAAGGGTAGATTGGGATGTTGTGATACGGACAAATAGAGATGTTGGGAAGTTGTTAGCGTTCCAGACGATTCGTGTTCGGTAGGTGGTTAGTTTGGGTGGGTGGGTGTCGGGCTGGGTTGGTGGGTGTGTGAAAGGGTGGGCGGGTGGTTTGGTGGGTGGTTGCGTGCGTGCATGAGTGCGTGTGTGTGCGCGTGTGTGTGTGTTAATGTGTTTGCGAGCGTGCGTGAGTGTGAGTGTGTATGTAGTGCGTACGTGTGTGTACGTTTGAGTGTGTGCCCACTTTCCGATGACTGGAAATCAGCTTCTACGTTTTGACACCCAAACCACATTACATCCTCCTCCTATAGACACATCTCCCTCTTAAGCTGCATGAAAAAATGCTTTGAGCAGATTCTGCCTAGGCGACTTAGAGACCATCTCGAATTGTACGAAATCTTTCCTATCATGCACTTTGGCTTCCGTTTCGACCCGTGTCACGATTCCTTGTTGAAGTTGCTTACAGAGACCATCATACGCCATGCAACCTGACTGTGTTTTTGGATATCAAACAAGCATTTTATTTAGTCTGGCACGCCTCCTATCCATTCCAACCCACAGCAGGAGTACCGAAAGGTTTCTGCCCTAGCCCCAACTCTTTTCACCATCTTCGTTCTCGAGATTCCCAATGTAACATAAACCGGTCAAGTCATTGCGCAGTCTGAGGATGACACTGCCTTCTGGGAAATTAATCGGAAAAGCGGAACGGCCTCTCACCTTAAATCCAAATCCTCGGAACTTTTCCAACTGGGCTAACTGGTCAATCTAACTAAAACACAAGCAATCCTCTTCCAACATCCTAACTACCACGAACACAAATTTCCCAACCTGACCGACAGTAATGTTTCCTTAACTCTCAACAACCAAAGATTCACACTTCAACAAGAGGTCACTTACCAAGGAATGTTTTTTACCAAAACCTTAAACTGTCTCTCCGTGTTACAAAGAAACTGAGCAAACCTTCTGAGCGCCCTTCGGAGTCGAATCAGAGGTTGCAACCCAAAAACACTACAACATACCTGCAAAACATACAGTCCTGTTATGAACTTCCGAGCACCCATATACCCAATATAAATCCTAATCACCTCTCCTCTATCGCCTCCTGTGAACGGTGAATACTTAGACGCATTCTCAGACTACCCTTAGGGTACCCTAACCGCCTCACAACACAACACGCAAACATACCACCAATCATAAACAGAATACAAACTTCACAAGGAAACGTTGCACGCAAAAGAATTTTTGGCGACACAATCCCAACCAAAGAGATCCTTACCACTCCCTACAACTACCGATTTCCTCCATTTCCACGAAAAAAAACCCAAACTCAAATTAAAACACCCTCACGCTATGCTTGAGGGATACGTTTCACTTTCATAATATAATAATATTCAAATAAAATTAAAACATTTTTCTTTTTTTAGAAACACCGCAACTAAACCCAGGATTTGAAATAGGTGTACAATAATACAAATCAACGCAACACTACCAATAGAAAGTTGACCAGAGCTGAATAGGTGAAGGACTTCTGAACAGTCCACGAAAAAGCATTAGTAAAAACTAACATAACTATTAGAAAACTAACAAAAAAACGCCTACTTCACACTAGGTCGCGTTCACAGCTGAAAAGTCTACCACCTTAATGAGTCCACCAGCAGTTGACCATCTAGAATAACACCAGGAGTAGGCAGATCGAGGCAGCATTATTTACTTGCATTTCATTCATCTTGTATTGTATCGTTTTTGGACCCTTTCGCCACATTTTTGTGTATATGTTGTAGGTGAGCTTTTGATTATTACGTAGTCCTACTATTAATATTTGTAATTTAGTTTAAGTTAAGCGGATCTTATGTATTTTACTCTTTAATATATTATTTGTGTTTTGCTTTCTTAGATTGGACATATTTCTACATTTAAATAGTAGTGTTAGAACAATTTTAGTTAAGTAGTGTAATCGTGCTGCTAAAGATACTAGTGTAGTAGTGATCTTGTTCCTCCAAGAAGGCCGTCCGAATAACAATTGGCGTCCTAGAACGTGACGTTCATCTTCTGAATAGTGCCCCCAGAGACCCACTACCACCAGCTGTCCTCAGCCGAGGCAGTGTTATGGATCCCAGCTCGCAGCACGGGAGGTCTGGAACCGTCGTAAAACTAGTGCCCCACAAAACGCAGAAGCAATCCTCATCCACCTCTTGCTCAAACAGCATGCTGATCTACTGGTAAGGATCACGACCGATCCATCCATCTCAATCGCGTTTTGGACTAGAAGACCGACCACAAGACTCACAAAAGACTTCCAAAGGATTGGAAGCCGTATAAACCAACGTACTTCGATCTAAAGAGTACGCTCGTCTACCCTTTCACGGGCCTGGCACTTAAACCGACGACACCTGCCGATCCCGCAGCTCCACCAGCGTGTGTAAAACCGGTTGCGCAGTCCACTGTTCAAACCTCTACGACTAGAACCGTCACCTGCCAATTCAGCAGCTCCGCAAAAGCCGGTAGGACCCGCCCACCGTTATTCTCTGTACCACCACAAGTAGAGGCCGCCGGATCGCCGCCCGGTGCACTTACGGAGCCGCTCACAAGCCCGCTATCTACAGAGAAGCTTACTATACAACCGTCTCTCGAGCAGCTCGCTCATGCGCCGGCTGAGGACGCATCACGTCGAGACAAACCGCTTATCCAGCTACCGTACGAATGTTGCAGAAACAACGACAGTTGAGCATGCGGGCCCACCACCTGCGCAGTCTGAAAGTGCGGAGTTGCAACCTTCCGTGCCGATAGCAACAACACTCGACGAACCCACTTTGCTGCTGCAAAGCCATACCAATATGCATAGAGCAGGCAAGCCTACAACACAGCCCACATACGGCCACCGTCTACACTGACGGCATTAAATCCACACCGCCTCCAGATAGTGTCACCACTCCACCACCTACCTATCCTGTAGCAGCCCCACCAACGCCACCACTAGACGAGCGAGAAAAAGCAACCAATCCCCTAACTGCCTGGCTCACAACGCTTCAGTCTGGACCCGAAAGTTCACAACCTGTAACATTTGTAGTACAATCGGTTGATCAACCGCCTGGTTCTGCAACACCTGCACGACTCGCAAGGCCTACTGCGCCGACTGCACCACCTCTTGATGGGACCGCCGCACAGTCACCTCCAGACAAGCTACTTGAGCAGGGATCGAGCAGAGCAACAGCTTCACATTCATTCGACCACAAATCGCTGCAGACTCCAGACCCAGCGTTCCCTACCATGCCTCAGGGAGATGCCCTCCTCCAGTTAGCCAAGAAAATCCGCGCCGTAGTCCTTCCGAGGCAGGGAAGCGTGCCCGGTGCGCCATATGGGCGGCGGTTAGCGTGACGGGCATACGTCACGGATTTTTACCCTGGATGGCTATTTAAGCGGTGCGCGGATCCACTCTTCACTCTAAGCCGCGTTCACATCTGAGAAGTTTACCTTATCTTAATGAGCCCGCTGAATCTGGCGGCTCGGCAGTACATCATTTAGAATAACATCAGGAGTAGACAGATCAAGGACTGGTGCACCGTCGATCTACCACATTCGACACGAACTCTATGAAAAAAAATTCAATTATTAGTTCTTTATCCCAAATATGAGTATGGATACTTCAATTGATTCTCTCTACGAACTCTACTACGCTTCGCAATTGCATTATTATTTCACTTGGATTTCATTCTTGCATTCCATTCTTTTTGTGCACTTTCGCCACACTCTTGTGTATGTACTGCAGATTAGCTTTTGATTATTACGTTGTTTAATTAGGTTAGCCCTATTATTCTTATTTATAATTTAGTTCAGGTTAGGTTAATCTTATGTATTTTACTCTTTAATATATTACTCGTGTTTCACTTTCTTTCATTGGACATGTTTCTTATTTAAATAATAGTGTTAGAACAATTTTTAATCGTGCTGTCAAAAACATTAGTGTAGTAGGTACCTTGCTCCTCCACGAAGCCCGTCCGGATAATATCTTACTGTACCAAATAAATGCCCGGCAATGTAATATTTAGAAAATAATCCCAAACTGAGAGAAGTCGATAGCAAAGAATGGTTAGTAAATGACAGCAATATAGGTAATGAATTACGCAAATTTAAATTTAATCAACGGTCATGAACAATTGGTAGGTAGTCGAAAGAGTAATTTATATAACAAAAGGTTTCAAATATTTAAATATAAAATAAAGTTTAACCCTACGGTAATCAAGTTTGATAATGGAATTTATTCCAATAATCTATCAGGAAATTTTAACAATAATCTTGCACTTTTAGTTCTTCATTTGTCATTTCACAATATTCATTAGTACTTCCTACAACAAATCCAACCATTGCAAGCAAATCAGCAGATGTCGTATTACTCGCATGGTCAATTTTAGTGGTCATTTAGCTTTCACATCCCACTTCGTACCGATTGAATAATAAAACCGTACGTGACACATACGTGTTAATTTTCAACACGTGCCATATCGGTCACTACCTCCTTGATCTGTTTATTTAGTCAGAAATCTCAAACTCATAATTTACATTAAAGATTATTGTAAGAAGAATATTTCCTGTTTTTTTATTTATTTAGGTGGGAGCTTCCATATTATTTTATACATAAAACTGTCCTAAAAGCTTTCTGCGTAATATTTTAACTTGAAACATTTGTTTCCCTTTAATTGCAACCGGTCTGTAATGACGTATGTGCAATTATTTTAGACGTACGGCATTCCTAGGGGCCGCCACCGTATATTAATTCTAAGGACCCCGATTTAACTGACCCTTTTAAACCCTTTAGCACACTTGCGCTAGATGAATTCTTCTTACGTTAACCAACAAAATCTTACCGTAATTTCCTTCTTTCGTAATACAAATGTTTGTTTCAACAGTTTAAAAGCGAATTTCATATTGACGTTAATAACGAGTGTCGAATAATTCTTATAAGTGATAAAATCAGTGGCGTTGTTCAATACTTTGCTTAACAAGGGGCTTTTCCATTAACAGTGTATGTTTTAACCCTTGCTTCATATATTCTCCCTTGGACAGTGGCCGGCTACACCACCCTTTGCTTCAAGTTCAAATCCTGGGAAAACTGTAGCGGCTTTGTTTTATCACAATTTTAGCAAATGCTTCTAATTGCATCTTCTTAAATGATTTTTTTTCCCAGACGTTCAAAACGTTTGTAAATTCTGAATGAAAATTGCAAATAGAAAATAAAAGTGTTAACAATCTGGATAAAAATAATACTAGTAACAAAATTAATGCTCCGCTTTGTAGAAATTTCAATCACGGGATTTTCTCGTTTTACCCTAGTAATTAAACTAACAACCGCTAGGGTGGACAGTGCACAAAAATGCAGCTTTAAAGTCTTATTTGTCCTTGATTTAAGGGTGGATTTAGTTCGTTCTACACTGTCATGAAGAATGGATATTATGGTCCATTTTATAAATCGCAGATGTTGTCCGGCTTGTTTCAGTTTTCCCTACTTTGTTTGATACTCGTGCGATTTTAGTGCTCATATTTTGATTTTTTTATCTTTAAACGGTTTTTTAGTGCCATTAAAAATGACAAAAAGTATTTTTTTTAAATGCTATAAGTTACTTAGAAACTGAGTGTTTTATGTTAAAAATATTTTTATAGCACATTTGTCTCGCAATAATAATTAAATTCATATCATGACTTAATTGACAAAGTACTCAATAATATGTTCTTCTTTCAATTTTTAGATTTTCCCTGTAAGTTACCGAAGAACTAACATAAACTTAAACAAACAGATAACTCCTCAGTTTACAATTCGTTTTTCATATCTATTCCAATTCATTTTTGTGTTAAAAAACCATCCAGCAGTTTTTGCACCATGATTTCACGTTCTACATTCGTTTTCTCAAACAATGTTTTATAAAAAAATTGGTACAAAAAGTGATAAATTGATCCAGTTATTTTGGATCACAAAAGAAGTCGTAGTATCATTCTTAAATTAGAATTATATAGTAGCCAATTTAAAAGGTGCTGCTAAATAAACGTTTAACATTACTTAAATATCTGATGTGGAACGCCACACGACCTTCCAACCTACAAAATGGAAATTAAAAGAAATGAAATAATTTTATTTTTTTAGGAAAATTATGCAACCTCTTTTATAAGAATTATTATAAGTTTTTGTTATGAACGAGTAAGTTCAAAAGTAAATATTTCGATAGCGCAGTTGGTTAGCGCGGTACCCTAGCAAAGTACAGGTCGTAGGTTCAAATCCTACTCGAGGTAAACTTTTTATTTCTGTATTTGATAAAATTAATAATAATTTTTAATAACATATTTACCTTTGAACTTATTCGTTCATAACAAAACAAGAAATTTTTATTTATGTATTTAATAAAATTAATACTAATCATTTAGAAGAAGTTCATTTCGAAAATCGACTAATTGTAAACGCAAAAGCAATAATCTATGTCAAACAGACGTTTAAAACTTCATGACAGACAGAGGTTAATAGTCATCTAGATGCTAACTTAAATTAAAAGAAGTAAATTAATTTTAATTTCAATTGTTACCTTCCAACCTACATATACATATGCAGGTATAGAACATTATGCTATCGACTTTTTGTTCACTATCGCTCAATCGACTTATTAGCTCATTTTACAACTGTTGGCCAAGTTTCGCCAAGATCAGAATCATGCCTGGATGTCTGTGTGTGTGTGACTGTGTGGATGTATGTTAGTATCCAGGATAACTTCAGAACGAAAATTTCTACGTACTTAAAAATTTTGTATATAAGCTTGTTTTCATTTGGCTTAGAGCTTATTTTGGGAGAAATCCAGCGGCTGGGGAGTTTATTAGAGCAGTTTTTGGTTTTTATCAAATATTTCTAAAACAGCTGTATATTTCAAAGATATAAAAATACCTAGATATAGATCAAATTTTTTTATTATCTACATAATGATTAGATAATATTATAAGAAAAAGTGTAGACGTATTTTTCAAAGAAAATTAGTTTTTCATAAATTTTTTTATAGTTTTTTAATGTAAAGCGAATAAATGTAAAAATTAAATAAGTATGATTGAAAATGTTGATATTTTTATAGAAGCGGATTTGGAATTTTTTTTACGTGAACATGTATTTATGTTTATCAATTTCTATCTGACATGAAGTTTTAAACGTCATTCTGACATAGATTATTGTTTTTGTTTTTACAATGTTGCCTGTTTTCGTTATGAGCTTCTTGTAAAACGGATTGAATAGTTATCCTAAAAACGTTGAAATTAAGTTTATTTCATTCCTTTTAATTTAAGTTAGCATCTAGATGTCTATTCACCTTTTTCTACCATGAAGTTTTAAACGTCTGGTTGACATGATTATTGTTTTGCGTTTACAATGTTGCCTATTCTCGTAATGAACTTCTTCTTGTAAAAGAGGTTGCATAATTATCCTAAAAAAATGTTATTGAAATTATTTCATTTCTTTTAGTTTCCATTTTGTAGGTTGGAAGGTCGTGTGGGTTCATATCAGATGTTTTAGGAGAACTATGCAACCTCTTTTTTATACGTGCTTACCGAAAACCGGCAACATTGTTAAAACAAAAATAATAATCTATGTCATAATGACGTTTAAAACTTCATGTCAGATAAGGATTAATAGACATAAATGCATTTTAACGTACAAATAATTCCAAAGCCGCCCTCTTCTATAAAAATATCGATAATACAGCTTCAGCATTTTCAATCATATTGATTTAATTCTTACATTTATTTCGTTTTACATTAAAAAACTTCATAAAGAAAATTTATATAAAATTAAATTTTTTTAAAAAAAGCCGTCTGTCTACACCTTTTCTCATAAAATTAACCTATTACTGGGCAGAGTCCGTTTAAACAGGCGCGCTACAAAGTGTGATTCTGATATACTGGTGGGGATGATCGGCAGTTCTCTTACCGAAAATCACATACAATAGGTTAGTAGCGATTCATGAGGAAAGTGTTAAAGTTTGTTTTCGACGTTGTCGTGACGATCGAAATGGATCGTTTGTTATATTCGTCCAGAAATGGCGGGTGAGTAAATTTATCTGGCATACATATAACGTTTATTATTTTTTTAAATTTTACTTTAAAACTCAATAAAAATTTATAGATTAGCAATCAAAATTTTGAAAAATACATATCAAACAATATTTTATCAGTAGAACAGGGACACTAGACGCCATCTTGGATTTTAACGTCACAAGACCGCCCACGTGGGGGATCGCATGTTCCACCCTTATTTTTACTCGCTTACGTGTAGGATGTATTTTTTCACCCCTATTTTTACACATCCACGTGTGAGACCGTATTTTCCACCCTTTTTCATCCCTAATTATTTTTTACACACCTACGTGTGAGACCGTATTTTCTATCCTTTCTTTTCGAAGGCCCTTTTCAACCCTAATTATTTTTACTCGCTTACGTATAGGACGTGTATTTTTACCCCTATTTTTTACACACCCACGTGTAGGACGTGTTTTTTCACCCTATTTTATAACAGCTCACGTATAGGACGCGTATTTTCTGCCCTATGGGTCAACCCTAATTAGAGCCTTTCTGTACTTGCGCACGTGAGGGGCAGATGTTAGCATTGGGGCTGGGGGCTGGTCTAGGGATAAGTCTTAGGGTTGGACCTGGAGCTGGACTTGGACTAGGGGTTGGTCTTAGGTTTTTTTTGATGGTATTAAGGTCCTTCTGGCTATATTAAGAGCAGTGCCCCTGGAGGTTGCACATGCATACAATGTTGGAAATTGCATAATTAATAAGATATTATTATCGATCCTATTGCTTTAAAATGGTCAAATGCTATTGGATGATCTTTTACCTATACGAGAAAACGTATTTTCTAATAAGGATGTAAGATAGCAGCTGTGTTAAGAATTGATCTTGCGTGGGAGAATTTGAATGACAGTAAAATTTAATTATAGAACACTTATTTTTATTGTAAATGTCATAATTAAAAAATCCCCAGTGAGTTATAAAAAAAAATTACTGACATTCGGGTCTAATGAAACAAATTTTTATTAAGTTAATTAATTACATAACAGCAATATTGTCTTCTAAAACGAATATTAAAACATAGTTTACCTGCATTGAAATATGTGTAATATCCATCCGACCGTTAAAATGTTGTACGCCTTAATATTTTTTAAAGAAACTTAATGCTTAGACGTGTTTTATAACTGTAATTAAAAATCTGTAAATAAATAAAGGGTTAACACCACACTTACCAGCTCTGTACTTAAAGAACGTTTTTGAGGCACTGCTTCACGAGTGATAGTCACTGCTTTTGTGCTGCATGTCAAAGTAAAAAACAACTTTCTAGGTTGTGTAAAAACTACCTATTGATTTTCCCCATAATCAGAGTGTAAATATACAAACAACCTTATTACCTTTATCACACTTTCTGCAACGCGTATTTACCTTTCTCTTAAAATAAATCGGTTTGAAAAATATTCATATTGTACATACGGACACACAAATTGTTTTATAAAAAAAACCATATTAAGAGTTTGGAAAGTTACATGTTTTAAATTCCACAACAGTATGTAGTAAGAAATTACTGTTCATGTTTACTTTAGCTAATTACTGTGTAATTATATAACTCTGTTAAATTTAATAGTCTAAAATTGATTACCAATATAAATGGTTAACATAATTTCTTTTTAAAAAAACACTAAATCATAAATTTTATAACACGATTTTTAAAAACACACATGCTGAATTAAAAGAAAAACCAATGGTGTTATTTTTTGTTATTACAGGGCTCTTGATTAAAAACAATTAAAGCACTAAAAATCTCTTTTATTTATTAGAATAGAATGGTTGGGTAACAGGTGTTAAACAGTAACCTGATTATCTCATCATTTACAATTAAACATGTACTAAAATAGTTTTTTACAAAATCAAACATAGGTAAAGTATGTAATCTAAAATATAGAAACATTAACGTATAAAGTCCACACACATCCGAATAGTCTTGTAGTATTGTTTTATTGTATACGAAGCATCTGAAATTCTTCTCTAGGAAACGTAAATGATATCCTTGCGGTGGTCGTCCAAAGGAATCAAAATACTCTCCGTTACCATTCTCGTCTATGTAGAAAGCGGTCCAATGCTGACCTGGTTTGTTTGCAGGATCCGTGTTTACGATAATTGCACACGGTCGAGGTGCGTGTCTCGGTAGTTGATTAGAAGCACATACAAGCTGAAACACATTCTTCTTGTGACTGGGGATCGATTTCAAGCATCTCAACACTTCTACCGCATACATCTTTGGAATTGGTATGCGTCCAGTCTTGCAGTAGTAAGGCGTTTTCCAGTGCACACATAGGCTCAGTGATGTTATGGTTTAAACAGCTATATGCTTTTGCTTCCTTTTTCAACTGTTTAATCGACGGGCAACCAGTCTCCTCCAGGTTTACTATTGGTTTGTTAAGAAACCTTAAAAACTGTTGTTTTTCACCGCCCTTAACGTGAATTTTGTTAAATGGGAGCAACACTCCCATCAACTCCTCACGGAAATTGTTGTAATGTACATGACCACCATTTCAGCCCATGATAATTAGCCTCCATAAATTTTATCTGTCGTAACATGGATCCTGATATAAAGTAGCCTCGAGGTGGTTTTATTAGCATCAGCGATAAACGACCGTGATATGTAACCACGGCAATTTCTTTCGGTATGAATTCGTTGTTAACACCACTAAACCCTTGTACGTCCAAGTATGCGTCCATCTTCTATCGGCTGTACACTGAAGCCTGCAGGTTAGAGCTACCACTTTTAACAGCTAAAATCCACAACGACATTCCGATGTTTATCGATCTCTATCACGCTATCGAATTCTGCATACACCAAACAACTAACGGTTACGGTGAGCGCTTCTTCAAACCCGACTTCTAGCCGAAGGGAGCCGTTTCTAACTAAATTCCAGTGCGTGCCAGCGTTTGCAGACAAGTCAGGTGTTAGGTCAAAGGCCATTAAACAGTAGCCGTTGGGGTAATCACTTCTCGATATCTCGTTACCTTCATTCAAAAAATGAATACCCGTACCAGAGAATAAGGTGTGGTAAGCTCTTACGTATAAACCATTAGCTGTAAAGTCTGGTTGTAAGGCCTTCGAAGGAATTTGTTGCCCGTCAATATATAACGACATGTAGTTAATATTGCAGTGATGAAAATTGAACGGATTTGAGGGGTAGTCACCGTTGAAGGCTTTATTTGCTACAAAGCCTACGATGCATCGTTCAGGTAACTGACCCAGGAAAACATTATCCAATGATTTTCGCTGTATGCCTGCAGGTATAGTTAACACTTTTATGTCGGTCCTTGTAACAGGGTATTTTGCAGCTGTTGTTTATAAAGCTTTAGCGTGCGCAATTAGAATAGTTGGATTCATTCGCATACGTCTTCACCAGTAAACCAGCGTCTATAATTCGCGTCTTGTAATTTGAAGCGAGTGCCGTCATTAGGCTAAAGGTATCTCTTGATCGTACAAATTTAGCCTTTAACTCAACACCACTTATGAGAAACTTCTCTTGATTAAACAAATCCGAGTGCACGTGACCAATCATCTCTATCTGTTTCCCGGTAGCCGCAAGTGCTTGACGTTTCGAGAAACCATTATTAGCGTTTCCCAGTGTATTCATCTGTCCAGCTGTATCATTGTGTCATAAGGTACATCCTAGATGTGAACTCTTGGCCTCCTTTCCATAATTTAGCAGCGTTTCGATATATGAACGGTAGGCGTAGGTGTTGTTTGGTTGTGACACCATCTTCTGATTTAAGTAAACCTCCACCTGTGAGAAAAGCGAATGCATCCAATTGTTTACCGGTGCTACAACATCAGCGTCTGTAAGTGCTGTATCATCATGCTTTAGAACTTTAGCTGTAATGTACAGCATGGTCTGACTTAAATCTATATAATCGTTTCCATTTCCGTGGACTACAAATTCTATTGGGGCGTCATCACTCAGAGCTGATAAGGGTTTGTAAAATATCCATTCACCACTCTCGATACTTGTCTGCGTCGATGGTAAAGCGAACAAATCCAATTCGGACTTGACGCATTCACACGATTGTGCATGTAGAAAAGTCATTATCTTGAAAATATATCGTCGTAAGCAGGTTTCTTCTTACCAACAGCTCTCAGTGGAGACTGATTATTATCGGTCAGACGTACTCTTTTATAACCCGAACCCTCCATCATTTTATCGATTTTCTCGTCGGCTTTACGCTTAAGGTTTCTACCTGCTTCGTGAAATCTTTCTTGAAACGAATCCTTAATAGACCGTTCCTCTATGACGTCACCAAGAATATTAGCACCCGTTCTAAGAGCTTCTTTACCAACAGCCTTTGCGCCAGACTTAAATAACGCTATTATACTTCTAAATATACCACCTAACCAGCTCCCTATTCCATGACCACGTTGATAGGGCGCACCTCTGTAAATAGAGCCGATACCGTTACCGGCCTGATTCATGTAATATTGCTGATAAGGGCAAACCATTATTGTACTTTCTTAAAGTGTAGCTTCAGGCACGACGTTCCAAACTCAAATGGCATTGCTGCACCCGTATCTGTTTTTATAATAATCTGGATGTCTTCAAATTCCCGTGTCATTACCGGTATGTAGTGTGCAGCCGAAAAAACCACATCTTTATGACCCCCGTAAGCATAGTTTTCTGAAGTAATATTTATTATACGCATAAGCGGAGATAAAACATCACCCACAATTTGCGGTTCAACGATGTCGCAATAAACAAACATCTGAGTTGGTAATCCTATCCATATACTAGCGGGGTGAGGGGGTATTGGTTCCATGGCTATGTTCTGATACGGTCGATAACCCAATTGTAAGGCTAGACGTTGTGAGAATCCGAATAGCGAGAGCTGAGTTTTTAATTTCGTAGTGACGCGCTTAGTTAGATTATGATATTCGATTGTTAGCAGTTTACTTATTAGTACATGGTTATAGCTCGCTGATAATTTCTTCTATGCTGGCGTAATTTCCCGAAGCGAATCGTACCACGTACCAGCCATCTTCAATATAAATGATCTTCTCGTTGTCGAGTTGAAAACATTCTGCGGCCTTTTTTAATATCGTTTCTAACACGTTTTCGCCAGGTGGCTCTGTTCTATAATAAATTAAATTATCTGTTGCACTTACAGCGGCAAAAGAACATGGGTACTGAATTTACGATATCCCTACAACCCACGAGCCCGTTAATTTTATTCGTTTTGGCAGTTGGGTAATAAAACTTGACGTCATATTACCTGGAAAATACGTCTTAGAGCTATTACTCAATAAGGTAAGATAAAACTCAATTTTTATATACCTATCAACTGCGAAGCTAACACCCAGCTATTAAATTTGTCACTGTATCTACGCCACTTGACCAGGTATTGTTTATTTCGCCCACGGACCTTCTCTGCTTGAATCTTATCGACTTTGAATAGAGTATCTTTATCAACCGTAACAACTTGCAATTCTTCTTCGTAAAAGGTGCCCTCAACAGGATCGTTATTAAGATCGATTATTCTATAAACTGGTGGTCTTCTTTTTATCACCGTGCTAATTGTAAAAACTTCCTCGCTCCAATTCGTTTTATATCCCTTCTCAAAGGTGTACTTAGTTCTGGCGATTCTGACATGCTCGCCGACTTTATGTTTAGGGTGGCGTACTGGACCTAAACCTTTCGCGTACAGGTTATTCCACACTTCCAAAATGTTTTTATCGTTTACAGCCGAGGGGGCCATCTTTATACTTGAATGAGGGCTATTGTTGTAGGCAGTCACAAGTCTTTCGAGTACATCAATATATCTGTAGGAATTGTTGTAAGTGAAATAACGCCACATCTTTGTTTTCAATGTTTTATTAAATCTTTCAACTACAGATGCTTTTACATCAGGGTTATTTGTTACATAGAAATTGATATTTTGTTTCTTGAAAAAGTTTTGCACGCTGCTCGCCACAAACTCTTAGCCTTTATCCGTCTGTAGATTTGCCGGGGTATTGTCGCAATCCTTAAAAATATCTGCGAATGCTTCAGTTACAGATAAGGCTGTCTTCGTTTTAAGTGCTCTCGCCCATGCCCTCTTGCTAAATACATCAATTACCGTTAGTATGTAGTTGTATCCGCTATTGTGTTTACTTCGCATATCACAAAGATCCGCTTGCCACAATTCCTAAAGGTTACTCACAATATATTTATTTCGTGGAAACTTTTTTCTGACTGGTTTATGTATCGTATAATCTTCCCGTGTCTGTAGCCAGTTTTTTACTTCACCATATCTACCCTTTATAGCGTTAGTTAAAGGTGTTACACCAGCGAATCCTGCAGGGTGAGAGGGATCATAGTATACAGCATCCATGTTATGGCCGCCACGAATCCCAATCTAGTGAAAGTCCTCTTCTTCTTCTTTGAGAGATTCTTCTCGATGTTACCAGCGTTTCACTATCAGCATCGTAATTCTCACCTATAGTTGTGAGGGTCTGTTCCACGCTGGGTGATACAGAAACATCATACCTTTGCGTATTTCCGATAAACTCTCGTGGTATATTTATCTCTTTAATATATGTCGCAAACTGACGCCAACCGCGCGGGTTTGTGGTTTTTTGTTTTCTTAACATCTCTTGAACCAGATCGATAATGTTGGAATATGGTATGATCTCGCCTTTTATTGTGACAGTACCTCTTTTGTCCCAAAAAACATCGCTGCTCGTATTCAGTATACGTAACAAATTCGCGCCTTTTCTCTTATATGAAGGCGGAAGCGTTGATACTATCTCGTCGCCTGTTAGACCTTTGCGTTGCGGTAAATCACTAATATCATCAGCAACAGCGTCACCGCTAATTGTTATACTGGTGGGGTGACGTAACTGATTGGAAAAGTGTAGATACCTTTGAAGAACTTGGTTGTACTGCTGCCATTTGTCATGGTCGGTCATTTTAGTTTTTAAAACTTTATCCATATCGTTACCCAGCTTCGTTAAAACGTTTTTTTGTGTAACATCTGGTGCCTGTAAGCGATGTATAAAGTCCATCGGTAGAATAATCATCTTCTTCAGAATGTGGTCCATGGTTATTGAAACAGATTACCCAGAATTCCGCCGAGTAATGGTCCTAACAGGAGTGGTAGAAATGCACCACCTTTCTGTACAAGAAACTGTTTCTTCTTTTTTATAGATTCGCCACGCGTCTTAAAGTGTGCTGATGTTGAGAGAGTCGCTGCTTCTGATCAGCTGACAGAGGTACACGACCTTTTAAAATGTTATGTGCACACTCACAAATACACTCTACCTGCTTACTATCCAAACATTTCAATAAAGCGTCACGCTGACTTTTACTTAATCTCTCTAATGCACGTAGGATATCAGTGTTCTCACTTAAAACGTCACCCATCATATATGATGTAATCTTTATGACTGTGAGACTTAAACCCTTTGTTCGCTATATATACCTGGCAGATACCTTGAGGCCCGAATATGTTTGTTCTATAACGTAGCACATCCGGTGTATTCTGTTTTAAATCGAACAATAAATATCCGTGCTGACTTGAAGTAGTATCTTGGTACGCGGCTTCTAAAAATTTTGGGTTGTCCGGGGAAATCTGTCTTGCTAAATGCTGTATCTGAGCTCTGTCAGGTGGGTTCTTAAACAAAATTATGTAATGTGCGTTGAGAGAAATATCCCGCTGTCCACGTCCTTGATGAAATATGTTCTGCGTTAAGAAAATCACACTTAGATTCCGATGATGACAGCCCTTTGTAAAAATATCAACCACAGAGCCGTTAGTTTCGCGCATTAGATCGTCAATTATTATTAAGACAGGTTTTTCCCCGTCAAACTGTTCCATATCAGGTAAACCCTTTTGAAACTCCACAGAGAGATCTTTGAATAAAGGCTGCCACTCACTGTAAAACCAGATAATTTTTTCAAAACCTGTATCGCAGGCGGTTTCGATATTTTTTAAAAAATCAACGACAAAATACGATTTCCCACATCCCGACGGACCTGCAACTATCGCCGAGACGAGGTACTTAAACTGACCTTCCATCTTGAATCGCTAAACGATACTAATAGATACTCCACCAGCATCTTCGTTTAAATAGACTAAATAAAAATCTGTTTCAATCAGAACACATGCAATTGCCTAACCTCCAAGGGCACTGTTCTTAATATAGCCAGAAGGACCTTAATACCATCCAAAATAACCCTAAGACCAACCCCAAGTCCAAGTTCAGCTCCAGGTCCAGCTCCAGGTCCAACCCTAAGACTTATCCCTAGACCAGCCCCCAGCCCCAATGCTTACATCTGCCCCTCACGTGCGCAAGTACAGAAAGGCTAAAATAGGGTGAAAAAACACGTCCTACACGTGGGTGTGTAAAAAATAGGGGTGAAAATACACGTCCTATACGTAAGCGAGTAAAAATAATTAGGGTTGAAAAGGGCCTTCGAAAAGAAAGGATAGAAAATACGGTCTCACACGTAGGTGTATAAAAAATAATTAGGGATAAAAAAGGGTTGAAAATACGGTCTCACACATGGGTGTGTAAAAAATAGGGGTGAAAAAATACGTCCTACACGTAAGCGAGTAAAAATAAGGGTGGAAAATGCGGTCTCCCACGTGGGCGGTCTTGTGACGTCAAAATCCAAGATGGCGTCTAGTGTCCCTGTTCTACTTTTATCTATAATGATTTTTACGTCGTTTCCGTTAAAACAGACGTTGTCCCCCCTACGATCATTTTGTAAATAATTTTACTTTTATTACCAGGTTGACTTTGGCTCAGTTACTGGGCTGTTTGAAAGGCGATGAAATAGCTGGTGATGTGTATATAGTTCCTTCCGATGAAGGTAATGAAACTGAAGAAGGTAGTGATAAGTCCGACGACGAACAAGACGGTAACGTAAACCATCTTCCACGGGGTATTGTCAATAAACCATGTGAAGTTGTTCCATTGGACGAAGATGATTTGGATCTAGAAAATGTATTACCCTTAAGTGCACTACAGAAAAGCGTGAATAAAAATAAAGAAGGTGAGGAAACGAAATCCTATCCTCAAATGGATCCGAAATCCTAAAGATGTTCCAGTAGACCATGTGATTACCGAATGCAGTGTGAAGGAAGCATCTCCTGAAGCAGAAAATGCGTTTTCACCTATAGAAATATTCAGAGTCTTCTTCGACGATAAATTTTTGACTATAAGAATCTAGGAAAGCAACAAATACGCACTTCAGAATAACAGTGAACTAAATGATATAAAGACGTACTCAAGATTATTCAGAACTCTATGAGGTTGAAGAGACCGGAAAAATACTTAGATTTGTTCACTTGAATGATAACACCCAACGAAAAAAGGATTTCAGAACTCACAGGAGTTTAGATGAACATCTTTCTATCAACGAAAGTATGGTTCCATATTATGGCATTTCGCAAAACGGTATACTCGCGGAAAACAAATCCGGTTTGGCTTTAAAAACTGAACACTGTTCAAATAAAGGATTTATGTTCGGTTTTAATATTTATAAGGGGAAAAGATGCATATAAAGAACAATAGTTTAGCATCGGCGGTGATGTGGTTATGTCTTTGATGCAACAGAATGATTGGTACAAGCAAGTCAGAGTTACAAATTATACTTCGATAGTTATTTCACTAGTTGTCCACTTATGTGGCATTTGTCTAATAATAGTTACTGCGCTACTGATACGATACGGCAAAACAGATTATAAAAGTGTCCAATTGATAATAAGAAGACTTGAAATAAGGCAAACGGAGGTGATTACAAGTTTGCTTCATTGCTAATTCAATGGACAGATAATCAAGTTGTATCAGTCGCTTCTAATTTTGAAGAAAAAGATGTAAGCACCACTCGATAGGACTACATAATCGAAAAAATCAGTTCCCCAACTCAAAATGATTTCGAGTTATAATCAAGGTATGGGTGGAGTTGAGAAGTTGGATGGAAAATGGGATTGGCCTTGGTGGTGTATTTGTTAAACGTATAAGTGGTAAACAGTTGGCTTCTGATCAGAAAATTGAAGCCAAATTCGCAAGATGTTATAGGACACCACCCTTTCGAAGATATATTACGTTGAGTTTTTTGAAACCTTTAGAAGCTAAGCCCGCACCAGGCCGTATGTTGAGCACTTGTACAATTAGGGATGGATATTCATTTTCATTTTTGTATACTAGTGCTTGAGGAAATGGCAATTCTTCTCCATTTCATTAGGTAACGTTTTACAAAAAAATATTTGCAACCTTACCAATGGGATACGGCGTAAAGGAAGATTTCAGTTAGTCCCTCCATTTTAATAGTAGTTATCTTTGATAGCACTAAAATATGGATTTTATCATGATGGATTTTATGTCATCAGTATGACATCTTGCAGTAACCATCAAAACAGTTCTTTGTCGCTGAGGAAAAGCTGGATGAATATTTTAGTCGTTGTCAGGAGTACTATAAAGGTTCGCTGTGCACTGGGTGGTAGATGCATTCGCTCAAGACATATTCTAAGGCTTTGATGGCTCAAGCAGCAGCATACGTCAAGAGCTCAGCGATACAGTTGACCTAAACATTTAAAATTTAACGTAATGGAAACCGTATAATTCAAGGCAGAAGTGTCATTAAAATTTATCTCAAAAGAAACCTTAGTTTGAAGCAAAACATGTATCAGCAGGTAAAGATTTAGGGAACACTTAACTTGTAAAACAAGTTTTCACTTACTAAAGATACCTTATTTAAACGATCAAATATTCAATGAATTCATCCATACATCAGTGAAGAGTTTAATACAAAGAAATTTAAATCAGCCGAACCGAAAATCTTTTTTTCTGTCTAATTTAAATCGATTCAATAAAATACATGTATCAAATCTGAACGCACTCACTTTTTAAGATTTTGAGATATTACGAACAAAGGAAAATAAAATCCACACCTGTTCATGCTTCGCAGCTCCACCACCAAGAGGTATCACTGGACTCGAGACTTATAATGCCATAACATTTGTGTCAAATATGAATACAACCTCCGTTTTAATTTGTGTGATATTGCGGACGAAAGAAAATCAATTAGCCCCTCAAAAATAATAAATTTAGGTAGTAAATGCTTATGTTAAAATTGCATACAGATGCTGCTTTCCAAAGTATCGAGTTATCGCGGTCTAAAAATAATTATATTTACCTTGTTTACTCCTTGCTCCACCAACCCATCTCTACCAAAAATCACCGTGGTCGAACTAAACATTTTGTTAAGTTTGAATGCAGTGGTTTTCCAATTTTCTAAGTTTTCTCCACCGAAAAAAACTCATGTTTACTGTACTTCCCCCCTTATTCCACTGGTCCACCCTCTTCAGTGGGGTCTAGATATTTAAGGCATAAATACACATATGAAGTATGTATTTAAACGCTTTTCAAGATATCGTTTCTGAATGATTGATCATAGACACACATACGCTCGCACAAACGCTCACGCACACCCACACCCACACGCAAACGCACGCACAGCAAACGTACACACAAATGCTCCCGCAAACACAAACGTACACACTCACAAACGCATATACACACGCAAACAAATACCCACGCACAAGCAAACGCTCACGTATACGCACATGCACACGCAGACACGGACGCATACCCACACGAAAACGCACACGCACTTAGACGCAAACGCACACACACACACACACACACACACACACACACACACACACACACACACACACACACACACACACACACACACACACACACACACACACACACACACACACACACACACACCACACACACACACACACACACACACACACACACACACACACACACACACACACACACACACACACACACATACACATACACATACACATACACATACACACGCACACGCATATATATATATATATATATATATATATATATATATATATATATATAGTTTATTTGCTGCTGAGTGTCCGATATGGAATTATCCCCTACAAGCCCTTGACCAATTTGTGTTTTCTTTCCGTCATAGAAAACTCAAAGACTCTAAGCTTGTGTTAAAGAGAAATGTAAATAATGCGACGTTTAGTTAAATAGCGACCGTTCGTAGTGTTCTGCAAAAATCAACCGTAATACTTTAGTAAACAGTTTCAACAGTGAATCATATTCCATTGAAGTCGGAATTAAACTGCCGCTTACTTTGAGCAGTAGTTCGCAAACATTTATTCATACGTATAACGTTAGCTCACCTATTCAAATATTTTGTCATCGATTTTAGTTGTTAATAAAAAGTAATAGTTATATATTTATATTAAAAATGTACTTAGAATATGAAAAAATGTAGTTTACTTTAAGAAATGCGAGATGTATAAATTCGCAGGTATATAGTAATATTTTTATGGTACAAGTTAGGGCAAAACGAAATAGAAAATAAAACTTTCTCAAAATATATAATCTAAATAAGTTTATACACTTACTCGTATAACAAATTGTATTTATTTTACCTGTTACGATTTCTAGTAACAGGTAATAATTATTTGAGCTAACGTTATATGTATGACTAAATCTTTGCTAACTACTGCTATAAGTAAGTGGCAAATTAGATCCGACTTCAAGGGAATATGATTCACTGTCGAAACTATTTACTAAAGTATTACTGTTGATTTTTATAGAACACTACGAACGGTCGGTATTTAACTAAACGTCGCATCATTTACATTTCTCTTTAACACAAATTGGTCAAGGGCTTGTAGGGGATAATTCCATATCGGACAGCAGCAAATAAACTATACATACATACATACACACAGACATACGTACATACATACATACATACGTACGTACGTACGTACGTACATACATACATACATACATACATACTTTTTACAGAATTCGTGACGCCTTTCGTAGTAACTACTCATCTGAGCACTTCATCCTATTTTCAATTATATGTTGTATCGTGGGTTTTCGTCTTTGTGCGACATGCACATAAAAAAATTTAAAAGCAGTTTTTACGGTGACTTAAGGTAAAGAGAAGTGATTGCGAGATTACCGTTTCTACTGATGACCTTCCGATACCGTGATACCGTTGCTGCTCAGTCTGCCGTTCCACGGACCGAGCTGCCGCACACCGCCAGCCGCCGCCACACAGAAGAAAAGACGGCCATAGAAGACGAAGTCAACAACGCCAATGGACGTCGCCCGGCTAGCTGAGGCCCAGTTAGCGCCTTCGTCGACGTTTACTACGGTTACACCGGCACCGTTGAAAGAACCAAGGAAGAAGACTCCTGCTCCAAAAAATCCACCAACTCCAACAATCTCATCGTACAGAAAAAGAGGCCTAATAATACGCCGAAGACTCACCCACCACTGGCGTTCACGCCACTGGAGAAGTTTACAGACAGCCCAGCAGCAATGAACCAGATGACGACCGCAGTCGATAGCAGGGGGAAGTGGCGCCGGTAAACCTATCTCAGAAGGAAGGTCGGATCTTATCTACCTCAAACACAGGCTGAGACAGGCTGATGAGTTGTATGGGTAGGTGTGGCACCTTGTAGGAATGTTACTAAATTACTATTATAGTATTAGCGGCGAAACTTCTCCATTTTAATGACACCAGCAAAATATGTTTATTAAAATGTTATATAATTCAAGTCGTTATAATTTCACATTTTGCTGTTATCTTTTGAACATTAAAAGATATTTAATTAGACGATTTCTTGCCAAATGATTTAAACGTCTAATTTATGTTGAAACAACAATTGTTTTCCAAAAGATTGAAACTATTCACTGGTATGTTAATTCGTGTATACTAGCGCACCGGTTCCCAAACTTTATGTCACTGCGTACCACGTCCACTTTTCAAATAACTGGGCGTACCACTTACTACCTGGTCTTATGATATTAATGTCTTATCAAAGGTTCCCAAACACATATACAGATTTATTTCTATTATTCTAAAGTACATATAAAGTATAAGTATTTACATTTTCCACAGTAAGGTAGCTTAAAAATATATCATAATTTGAAAAAAAGTTTAAAAATCCTTACAAAAGTATATCCATCAAAATTAAAAATTTTGAACAGTGCGATGAAAAGAATCGCATTTTGTAGTGTGAAGGATGTTTATTTATAATTAGAGCATTAATGTTAGGCTTGATGGGGTTCAATTTGACTCTCAAGTCCTCTTCAACACTGAGCCTGTTTCGATGCTTATTTTTTGTTTATAACAATTCGGAAAACTCACTTTCGCATATGTACGTTGTAACAAATGGCAACAGACATTTCACAGCTTCTTTGATAAGAGAAGGGTATTCTGTTTTGGTTCCCAACCAAAAAGCTCCAGAGTTTTTTTTTTTAAATAATCTTTCATCGAACTGTCACTTTCATGTCTATAAAACACTCAGTTGCTGTAAATTCTTGTGACACTTCGCCTACAAATGGATTTCATATCCACTCGTATTTAGAATAATCTGGAGGGAAGTATTTGTTGAAACCGTCTTGACGGCAATATAAATGCAGAGTAATATCAGAAACCAAATTTTCCTCTGGGATCAGATCGTTTTATTCCAAATATGATGATAGGGTAGTGAATGTAGACAAATTATTGTTCTGTGCTTGGGAGACAAAATGAGTTAAGTTTCTTTTAAAATTGAGACTGACGCTACCTCAAAACAAAGGAGGCAAATCAGTCATTCGCATTCAATCAAGACGGAAACTGCTGATATTCTGGTAGATGCGCTGTACCACAGGGAGCATGTAGTGGTGGGGAAGCTTGTGATTTCATATCAGCTGTTGTGAATAATCGTATTGTGAACGAATACAATAGACTGAACAGTCAATAGAGTACTTATTTAATGTATCGCAATGAGTTATAATAAAATCATTTTCGTTAGTGTGTTTTCTCCATAGATATCTTACTTAATAACTATATAGCCAGAGCGTATGAGATGCGCGTTTAAAATACGAGACAAATTGAACATTTCAATAAGGTCGAAAATGGTCGAAAATTTACAAGTTGGGGTTGTTGGGAATTGTAAAGTTCAGTTTTTGATATCAATTGTAATTATCAAAAAGCGTTTCTCTAACCTCGGTTTTTGGCGCTTATCGAGTTTGCTATTAGTAGAAGTGAAATATGAGAAGCTGTATAGTGCTTTTTTGTTAAAATGACAGCAAAAAATTAAAAGAAAATCTGCAATCTTTCAAGTAAGATCACAAATAATTACATAAATAACTATTTGCCTTCTTGGACACACGGCGGCTTATGTTTACACAGTACAGTATTCACTAGTGCGTAATTCATAATACCTCCATGCGCAGTTTCAATTCGGATCATACATGGTTTCAAAGATTGTTTATCTAGTTATTAAGTAAGATATCTGTGGTTTTCTCATATTTTCTAAACACTAATTTTATTAACACATTCGCGTACCACCTGAAACGTCCTTGCGTACCACCGGTGGTACGCGTACCACAGTTTGGGAACCTATGTACTAGCGAACCGTCATGACCTGTTTTCATTATTTTTACGTCATGGTGACGATTTTGCATGTTTAACTGAAAGTGTTAAAATTAACTATGAGAAACTGTAACGTTACATTTAACACTAAAAACTTAGTTGCTGGCAACAAGCAGTGCTCACTGATCATTTTGGAAACAAAATAATATATAAATGAAGATTTTTGATATGCATGTTCCCAATAGCAACCAGCACCTTAAAATAATGATTTAGTTCTTGTTTCATCAAGGAAATATATTTGGTCGTTTTCCAACGAAATTAATGATGATCAACTCTTTAAAACTATAACATGCAGTTGCCCAACGTGATTGATAAGTAAATAGCGTTTGGGTATCTTTGGTTCCAAACAGCAACCAACATCGTAAAATCAAAACATTTAATATACAGGTA
>JARFJB010001727.1:2037500-2092500 GCA_036346205.1 Vesta saturnalis | reverse complement strand
AAATATTTAAGGCAACATGAAATAAGAACGTACCTAGCTTGTCTATTTTTCATTGTTCAAGCATAGTAATTTTATATTATGTTATTTATTTACTTACTGCTTCTAGAATGATAAAAGCACTACAAGTTTGAATTAATTTCTAAAATAACAGATTACGCGTAACTTTAAAAAGCTCTACAATTTCTTTTGATGGTTTTTAGAAATGCGGTGTTATAAAATTTTACTTCCTCGATTGCAATTACATTAAAATTCTCGATATAAGCTTTAATGAATGTATCTTAAAATACCGTTTATAAATTGAATAACGGCGAGCTTCGGTAACAAATAGATTTGCGTGAAAAGGGAGATTAAGTTGATAAAAATTACGAGTAACGTAACAACACATTTTTAAAAAATTCTTTGTGAAGAGTGTTTGATAAAGGTGTGTAAAGAAGCGACCGCGACTCAGGCGAGTTAAAAGGATGAGGCTAACACCATGGGTAGACCAGAGACCGCCGATGGGAAGCACCCAAACATATGACATTGCCATATCCAACAACATACTATTTAAAATCTATCTCATTCCATCGTATGTGACGCCTGCGTATTTTCCATATAGTCGTCCTACTTCTGCTAATGTGGCGTCCTAACCAGGTTTTTATACGTTCTTCCTTCCACCCTCACTAATTTATATACTTCTCTCCTTTATTACCCACGTAGCCCTACCCATTTTGACCACAAACTGCACTATCTCGTTCTAACAAACTAGCACGATTATCAGATGTCCTTGTTGAACATATACCCCTTATGTTAGCTTCTGTTTTAATCTACAGCTCGGGCGTCTCTTTCCGCCGCTGTTTCGGTAAAATTAGGGTGTCTCTGTCCAACTCTCCCTGATAACCAAAGGGTTATCAGGGCGCAAGAGTATACTACTGCATTTGGGTCGAAGCTACGACAGACTCGCACATTTTCATCTCGTTTCCGTACGATACTTGTTTGAAAATTTTAAATGATCACGTACGCCCGATGATGTGTGAACGTTAGTTAATCATGGAGAGACGTTAAAAGTATTCTGCAGGACGATGTAGACGCTAGAAGAGGACAAAAGCGGCGGTGCTAGCGACTTCTTTCGCGGCGCACGTCATATATACACGGGCTATGTTTACTGCGTGGAAACGCTATGTCCCTACAAACGTTTAGTAGCCAAAACTCCGCTCGCCAATCCTGATTTCGAAACACATTTCAGTAACTTTAAAAAATCTGACGATACCAATACATTGTATGACAGATAATCGGTAGATTATAAGTGTTAAATTAGAAAGTTTGTTTTGTTTACCCTAAGTGTGTGCGTGCTTCTTGTGTGTTTAAACAGTGCGTGTGTGGGCCGCAGTTGTGCCTCAACATTCGTTCCATCACACGCATAATTTCACGATCCTGTCGAGATTTTAAACATCAAGTGATCAAAAAAAAATTTCTCTGAAGCTACCGTTCCGAGTGAAACGTGCACCTCGACTGTTTCAACGTGCGCATTTTAATGTCATAATGCGTTGCGGTGTGATCCCATTTTTTCACCCCACCCCGTAAAAGTTTTCATTCAGAAAAAGTGTTGACATTACGTCATCCGTTGCCCGGCAACCGACGGCGTCGTGACATGCAACCCTCGAGTTTATGATTTTTTGTGAATTTTACAAACATGTGTCGCGGTGTAGGACTTAATACTGTTAAACCGCCACAGGATTGACCAACGCGTCCTGTGATCCTTTTTTATAAAGTCTAAATGCAAGTAATACTTGATGTTCGGTGACTGGGGATCAACCGGTATGCATTTAACTGCAACATCCCAAACGGCAACGGGGACGGCTGCCTCTCCCGAAGGCACTAGTATAATAAACGATACGTATACAAAAATGACATCTGATATACTTGCTGAAAGAACGTTAAGCGATTTTTTAGCAGAACATCCCGGAGAATTAATTAGAACGGGTAGTCCACTTTTCGTTTGTACCGTACTTCCACCACATTGGCGGTCTAACAAAACTCTACCCGTCGCTTTCAAAGTGGTTGCTTTAGGAGATATAGGAGATGGAACTGTGGTTACAATCAGAGCGGGAAACGATGAAAATTACTGTGCGGAGCTAAGAAATTCAACAGCAGTTATGAAAAATCAAGTCGCTAAATTTAACGATTTACGATTTGTGGGCCGAAGCGGCCGAGGTAATTTTTTTCATTAAGAATATTCAGAAATAAATGTTGTAATCATGTAAGTCTTGGAGATTTTAATGCAACGTCTAAGAAAGTTATAAGAGCGTAGAAAGTTTTAAAAGTTTGTTTTAAGGGGACGCAAGATTTGCGCATGGCAAAAATTTGTCACGGGACGGAATACTTTTCGCGGAAAACCAACTTGTCGTGGAAAATACTCAAGTGTCAACAGATTATGGAAGTTAATCCCCTGTGAAATAAGCTGTTTGTCTACCCGTAACCCTTTTCATTTAACTGTTTTTGTTAGCGTTTTATAAATTAAACCCCTTTAAATGACAGGATATCCTCTTTTTCTAATCGGACTCTCAAAATATGCGACAAGATAATTAAACAAAACTTTTTGTAAATTTCATTAGCTAACTCGTATGCTCTGCATTCACATGAAACATAAAATTTTTCAAGTACGAATATAAAATATTGAAAGGAATTACTAAAATTCTTAATTATAATCGAGAACGTCGTTAATTAACCCAGGAATATTCGACGCTAATATTTCAGGAATTCCGAGGGCTATTTTCAAATAGTTTTAAACGTTTAAGGGGTTGATCGTTTGTTCAAACTTTTTGGGGTAAATTTTTGGTTTAAAACAATAAGCCGCTTTAATTATTTTTTCAATTCTCCCTTTTGCTATTTCCTTTAAAAACGGAAATTATTTTAGATTAGAATTCTATTATAGGGAATGAAATTGGGTAGGGAACGTGAAGTTCGCATCTCTTGAGACGTTGAAGATTAGCACGCGATCATTCAAAGCCATCTAAGATCTGAATAATACCTTCTCTTGTTAATTACTTCTCAAGGTAGTTGGATTTTGCGATTATCTCTACATTATTTACAAATGAACTCATTTATTAAGCTTTTTAGGAAATAATTTCAAATCTTTAATTAAGTTTAAACGTCTCTACGTCCGTGTTTTTTGAAGTCTATATTATTGCATACATATAATCTAATCGTTGTGCCTCGATAATTTAATTTAACTCAGCAATAGTTAGATATAACAGATGCTATGATAAATATGTTACAGCACTCGACGCGTGTTAGGTTAATATTCAACCCCTTCCAAAAACGTGCCTGTAACATATTGTACCTTTGCATACTACAATAGAGATACTGTAACTATATGTGTAACCTAAAACATTGATCGGGAAACTGGATTATAAACGTGTACAAAATTTATTATTGAATAAACCCACCAACAAGTAGCCGAACTCTTTTTCTACGTTTACAAGCGGATTGGCCAGGTACAAGTTAAAATTCACGTTTTAACTTGTTTTCACTACCGATTACAGAACCACCTTTATTTAATTATTTGTTTAGCGATACAACATTCGATTTAAAATAGCAAACAATTTTTAATACCCTTTTTATGTTAAGATGAAGAATATAAAGGGTGGACTATTTTATTATTATCTATTGGAAATTGACCCTAAAACCACACATGCAAAATAGGTGTGCCGCGTAAAAAAAAATTGAATGGCTTATGATAATCATAATTTTGACTCACGTGTGAACTTGGATAATCGCATTCGGATGGTAGCCTTATGATCAAGTTTAGAAAGTGTAACAAACTTTGGACGTTAATCTAATGAATTAAAAAAAAAATAAATAAATACTCTCCGAATGCAACAAAACTTCCGAAACTCATAAAGATGGTTTTCGCTTTTTAGACAACAGTCAATATTTATCTGTTTAGTTGTGAGCAAAGAACTATTATGATTTTTAGAACTTTCTATTCTTTTTATATTCTAACCTACATAAACAAACGACGGTATAGAAGGTTATGCAAGAGATTTTTTTTTCACTACCACTTAATCGCCGTATTAACTCATTTTACAACGCCACGTTTGGCCAAGATCGGCCATGATGTCTGAGTGTGTGGACGTGTGGATGTATGCTAATATACCAGATAATTACAGAACGAAAACACGTACGTATTTAAAACTGTGTATTTAAGCTTGTTTTGATGCCTACTAGAGCTGATTAGATTTTGGAATAAATTTTGCGGCGGCGAGGGGGGTTTATTAGGAACCGTTTTTGATTTTTATCAAATATTTCTAAAACAGCTGTATATTTCAAATACCAATATATTAATGTAATTAACTAATTAATTACATAGATTAATATGTTCTATGCAATTTTTTGATACGACGCGTAATTTAGCGGCAAAAAATGCCTAAGGTAGAATTTAAATTTAATTTCATATAATTTATATATCATTCGTATAAAGCGAAATAAGTATAAAAATTAAATAAATATAATTAAAAATGCTTAAACTGTATTATGGATATTTTTATATAAGCGGGCGGCTTTGAACTTTTTTTTAAGCTAGCATCTATATGTCTATTAACCTCTATCTGACATGAAGTTTTAAACGTCTGTTTGACGTAGATTATCAATTTTGTTTTTACAATGTTTCCTATTTTCGTAATTAACTTATAAAAGAGATTGCATAATTATCCCAAAAATCGAACAAAAAATTTAATTTTATTTTTATTTTTTTTTAATTAATCTTAGAATTAATTTTCTGAAAACTTCGTTTGAATCGGAGCAGTAGTTTTAAAGTTATGAATTTATAAACTCCACATGGACAAAACGTTTTGGTCATAGTATGATGAAAGGTTACATTTGATGTAGTGTGAATGTATTACTAGGTTAGAATTTAGGTTATAATTTGGTTTTGTTGTGTTGGCAACAAGTACCAGCTGCTACAGAGCTGTTTTTCTGCCTTAGAAACAGATGATGTTATTGGTTGTGCTCACGTGTTGTAGTTTGTAAACATTAGCAAAACATTACATTGTGAATTTCAAGTTTGGTTTGAGATTTTTGTATTCTGCAGTATTTAGAAATGCAAAATGCCTAGATGTGTATTTAAAAAACAAACGTAAAAGAGTTATTACTGGTTGTCCAAAACAATTCGGTAATAACAGTGAAAGTGAAATTGTGCAAAGTGTTGAGTGTAATCCTAGGCATACAACTTCAAACTCTAACCTAGACTGTGTACCTCCTCAACGTAAGTTTAATACATCGGGTCAAAAGTTAAGCCCTAATTTAGATTGATATGTCTTACAATATTATAAATATACTTTAAACGACTGTTATGACCTTATTGTAATACCAGAGCTTGAAAATTTACTATCAAAAATAGCAGTATGCTCAAAATGCCAAGGATCATTGTCGATGTATCCTACCACGAGACGAGGCCTGAGTGTTGTAATAAATGTAAAGTGTAGCTCATGCAACTTTGAGGTATCAAAAAGAAACACTAAAGTTATAACAAAGTTTTCTAGTGTCAACGTACAATTAGCCTATGCCTTTTGTTGCATAGGTACTGGTGAAGAA
The DNA here is from genome assembly GCA_036346205.1 of Vesta saturnalis. NCBI lineage: Eukaryota > Metazoa > Arthropoda > Insecta > Coleoptera > Lampyridae > Vesta > Vesta saturnalis. The sequence continues at coordinate 2,086,926 of JARFJB010001727.1, read as the reverse complement.
GCTGCTCGTACTTTTTGTGCCATTATGAATTTACTAAATCGTCCTGAATTGAAACATTACACTAGTATATTACTTGAAGCAACATCATCAGTGTGTAGTGAAGGTATGAAAAATGCTGTTGAACTGAAGAAACAGGAAGTAGGGACATAACAGCAATATTTGATGGATCGTGGCAGCGTCGCGGACATGCCTCGCAAAACGGTATAGTATGTGCTATTAGTGAAACTACACGTAAGGTAATTGATGTAAGGATTCTTACAAAGAGTTGTATATGTAAATTGAGGCTAGAGAATAATCACGAGGCGAACTGCACTGCCAATTATTTTGGAGTAAGTGGACGGATGTGTCAACAGTCCCAAAAATCACATCAGACATAAGTACTTTCTTGGTGATGGGGATAGTTCCGCCTACCCAACTGGGAAAGAATTTGCCATTGCAAAGCTAGATTGTGTGGGCCATGTCCAGAATCGGATAGGCTCACGCCTTCGTAAGTAAAAACAAACTGGATGATGGAAAAACTATGGAAGATCGTGGTTGGCTGAGAAACACTGAAATTAACGAAATTCAGAACTACCACGGTCTGGCCATCCGGAAAAATGTAGGATCTATTCTAGAACATACGAAGACTGTAGTATGAGCAGAGTATTTTGATCTGTTGTCCTACAATGAGTCGCCAAGCAATAGTTGTGTTCTCCTGGTCCTGAAAGTTGGTACATACACCGTAAGGCCGAAGCGAATAATAAAACGTATGACCATACGGAGCATATATACTTCCCAACAGCAGTGATTAAAAATAAAACCAATTTTCAAAGACCTAGCACACCCTGATTTGCTTCGTAGATGTCTGCATGGAGGTACGAAAAATGCAAGTGAATCACTAAACAGCGTCATATGGTATGAATACCGAAATCGACATTTGTTAGGAAAAAGACCTTGAAACTTGGTGTATTTGAGGCAATAGCCACTTACAATGAGGGAAATATTGTTAAATGCAAAGTACTTGAGAAATTAGGGATCCCTCCTAGTAAAAATTGCATTGCAAGAATGGAAGTACACATACTTCGGATAAAAAAAGTCGACAAGGCCATAGACGACATAGAAAAAAATGCCGGAAAAAGAAAACACTGGCCAAAAGAAAATTAGAAGATAAATATGAAGAGGATGATGATCCAGACAACCCTTCCTATAGGGCTGGGATGCACTAAAGTATAAATTATCTTATAGTAGCCTATCTTCAGCCTGCGTTTTCCGAAAATTATATTTTTTGCCATTCAGTGTACCTTTTCTCCGAAACCATTTAAGATAATTTTGTTTATTTTGTTCAGCATACGTAACCGTTTAATTTAAGCAGATAATTTAGATTATTTTTAAGATTTTGTGTCATAAACATTTAAAAAATACACATATTTTTAAAAATTACTTGTTGTTCAATTCAAATTCCCTCTGCTTAAATTATAGAGTGGAACATACAACCTTTAAATGAAAAAAAAGTTTATAGGCTATGATTTATAGTTTTTGACAAAAGGTACATTAAATTTAACAAAAATCACATGGCGAAGATAGGGACACCTGACTTCCCTTAACATTATTTCATTTCTTTCCATTTCTATTTTGTAGGTTAGAAGGTAGTGTGTTGTCCCACACCAGATATTTTATTTTTAGATCAATGTTATATTGAATGCGTAATAATATGTTTATATACGTACTTCCGCATGATGCACTCACTATAAGCGAAATAGTCAAGTGTTGTCAGTTAAAAAATAATTTTTTGTAGTTATTAAAAAATTATGATCTTTGCAAGAATATTTTTGCTCTCAGCAAAATTTAAGACAGGACTAACACGTATTTTTCCATTAGACATCAATCAATGCTGAGTAAAACACAAGTTTAATTTTTTTTTACCAAGTTGCTAACCATAAAATATCCAAAGTGTCGAATTTAGAAATTCAATAAATCAGTGAAATTTGTATGAAACTGGTTGAATGTTATACAGAGTGTCCGTATTTCGAGTGCCTGCATGTGATATCGCTTATCTTTAGAGATAAACAGTCGGTTCAATTAGGGTAAAGTTGCGCATGTTTATGCTGAACAATAATCTGAAACAAAATTAGAGCTGTTTTTGAATTATTGCAAAAAAACGAAAATTTTCATTTTAGTTATTTTTTTATGCAAAAACCATTAAAGCTAGACCTTTTTAACTAAAACATTGTCAAGGCACTTTTTCACAAGAAATCAATATGTCAGCGTAATTTCCATGCCACTCTAGACGCAAAAGATACAACATCCAACTTTGTTTTTTTTTATGTGCGCCATTTTGGATTTTTGCATTTTTATATCAAGTTGTTTATTCTGAATACAATGATGTATCACACATAATAGTTCTGCCTAAAGGATAATAACGTTCGATTGTTTTAACAAAAAGTTTGATAGTGCCACCATTATTTTGACACAACAAATCAAAGTTTTCAAAGACATAATAATTATTATTAAAAGAAAAGTATTAAGCACAAGAATAAAAGATGGTAAAACCACAGCAAGTGTTCAAACTAGCCACCCTCCACTTCAAGGCACAACTACGCTCGCTTTCTTCGAACACCCCTTCTCCTGATGTCATGTCTAAGAGTGGCAATAATTACTGCGTGAAGTTCATTCGATCAGCTGGTAACGTTTTATAAATTTTATTCTTCATTGTCGCCCACAAATAGTAGACAAGCATTCCCTAACCCTCCTAGCATTATGCGGCAACGCATCATCTTGCTGGAACCAGATTACATTTAAACGCTGAAGAGCGATATTTTTGTCCATAAAGTCTGTTAAAAACGTCCCTAAGAAATTGAGGTATCCATCGGCATTTAAATTTTCTTCATAAATGAATGGACCTATTACTGTATCGCCCAAAAAGCCAATCCTCACATTAAGACTTAAGCGTATTTGTAGTCACCGTTCTTGAAACTGATGTGGGTTCTCAACTAACCAGTAATACTCATTGTGCCGATTAAACATTCCTGCATTAGTGGACTTGCACTTATCAGACCATATGACATTATAAAGGAAATTTTGATTGTTCTGTAGCTGATTTATCAGAAACGTCCAAAAAGCTACACGTTGACCACTGTCGCCTGGATGAAGAACTTGCAAAACATGGATTGCGTAAGGCCGATACTTATGTTTTTTGAGCAATCTCCAAAAGACTTGGTGTGATAAGTCTAGCTGATGTTGTTGAGACAGAAGGATTGCCTTGCACCTAAAAAAAATGTATACTTAGTATTTAGGTGTTCATTAATCGAATCATATTCACCAAAATTTCTATCCATAAAATGAAAAAACCTTAAACTCGGTTGTTATCGCTCTGGATAGCACTGTAAATAAATTTTCGGAGTGACTACTGCATTTCGATTTGAAGAATAATAAATTCGCAGCATATCTCGTGTTCTTCATCGGAAAAAGACATTTTTGCAGTAACAACAACACAAACGTGAATTAAACGCAAGAAATGGTCGAGCTGTCAAATTTTTCGTTAAAACAATCGAACGTTTCCAAAGCAATTTTGGTGTGCACGTAAAGCAAAAATATTATTCGTGATGCATCATTGTATTCAGAAAAAACAACTTGATATAGAAATGAATAAATGCAAAATGACGCCCATAAGAAAAAACAAAGTGCCTTCACAATATTTTAGCTGAAATAGTTTAGCATTTTTTGCAATAATTCAGAAGCAAAAGGTGAGAGCTCTAATTTTCTTTCCGATTATTGTTCAGCATAAAAATGCGCAACTTTTTCCTAATTTAACCAACTGTTTAGGTCTAAAGATAAGCGAGTTCCCCACGTAGGCAATCGAAAAACAAACACCCTGTATATTAATTTCTCAAACGATCTATTAAACTGAAAATGTTCAAGTAAGAACGTCTTCAAAATCGTTTTTTCAAACAGGGAGAAATCTGTTATACAACATTGCTGTGTTTAGTGAGTATCTGACCTAAGCAATTTGACTGATTGCAGTGGATCAATGGTACGAAGTACCATACCTATCCATTCTTCCTCTGACGAAGGATTACCGGCGGTACACTTTCCCTGGTAACGTCGGTTTCAGGGCGGTCCGTGGTGTCTGCAAGGGCCCCGATATCGTTGAAGGTCGGCGTGGGCGTGGTCGGACAGTCCATTGATGTTGTCTTTGGCTTCTTGTCCTGTAGCCGGAATTCTTCATCGGGCGAAGAGGACTCGTTGCTTGCGGCAGCGTGGATCGATGGCGCGACTACTACGGTTGCGGTAGCCGGAATCTCTTCTGTCTTCGTATCTTCTGCCTTCTTTTCCTGTTGACGTCCTGGCTGCTAGGGGGATCCAACGACATGTCTAACAGCGACGGTATATCTTGCTAGGCTGGGGCGTTGCTGGTTAGCGGTACTTCTTTCTCCGCTGTAGTTGATGCGATCTACCTGTATCGTGATAACGATGCTGGTAAATGGAGGTCGATTAAGCTCTTTTCTTACGTTTTTAGGGATTTAGTTGATGTTCGTTGTTCGGAAGGCAGGCAGCGAATGTTCAACGTTAGCGTACCTTCAACATTAAATATTGCACCAAAATCTAAAACGTACGAATTTAGAATTTCTGGTAAAAGAATGCTAATAAACCGTTTTGACTTACGCCTTTTTAATCTTGCACCTTGTATTTATATTTTAAAACTGACGTTATTTCTTTTATTTGTTACTCAATAGTAATCTTGCATTAACCTAACTAAACTTAAGCTATGTAAAATCACTTTTACAAACTACTAACTTGTAAAAAAATTTACAAATCAGCTGTAATTAATTGCATGTGTATTTGACGATTGACGTGGCCGTAGTAATACTTGAAGCCACGGCTGACTAGGTAATTGAAAATGTCAATTTATGTCATAAATTCACATTTTTATTATAATTTGTGAATGAATAACAAATAATAGATATTTATGTACTAAGGGCATAATCAGAAGATTATGGCTCGAGGGAACGTTAAAAGCCCGACGCGAAGCGGAGGGCTTTTATATTCCTGAGAGCCATAATCTACAATTATGCTCGTGGTACATACAATTTTTTATTTTATTTTACACCATGAAACTGGAACAAAATTTTAAAAAGATTCAGTATTTTCGGCAAGTTTTTAAATGCAAATGCAGTGAAATAAAGTCGACAGTAGGCTAATTTGTTGTTACTAAGATACTGTGATATTGCTAAATTGTTGCTAAGGTACTGTTTGTTTGTAAATAATTTGCATTCTAAAATGGAAGGTGAAAACGCAAAAACTTATACACAGAAATTTTAGATGAATTTGAGGTCGCCCAGGCAAAAATAATTCCAAGTAAATCGAAATATTTATACATAAAAGAGTACGAAAAGTTTTGCGCGTGGCGGAGCACAAAAAATGTGTCCACAAAATGTGATGAAAAAGTTGTGATGGCATACTTGTCTCAAATGGTAAGGGATTGTATACATTAGTCAATTATCTCTATTCAATAAATATCTATTTTTACAGTCAAAGATCTATGAGCCGTCGTCACTGTGGTGTTTATATTCTAAATTGAAATAGATGTTCAAGTTGAAGGAAGATGTTGATATATCTCGTTTTTCCATGCTCACAGAATTCATGAAGAATAATTCTGTAGGTGATCAAGCTAAAAAGTCCTATGTATTGCAACGGCATCAAATTGAAAAATTCATGTTGAAGGCGCCTGATCATACGTACTTGTTAGTTAAGGTATATAATCTGGAGTTACAATTTCAAATCCATCCAATTGTATTTTAAATTTTTATAAAAAATAAGTTTCATTACTATTATTTTTATTAATAAAGGTTGTATAGTAAGGTTGTTGTTTCAATAATTCTTTCAACTTACGTGACATATCATGTCATGTGTTTGCTGTCAATCATGCTGCTTAGCAACAATGACATTTCCGTGCTGTAAAGACCACATTACGCCCGCATTTGGGGGCGTATAAAGAACATTATGGTGGCAAAATAAAATAAAATATATTACATTATACGCAAGGTAACAGTTTTATTGGCTCGCGGAGATTGCAACCTCTCTGAACGGCTCGCCAGTACACTTTTCTCGCTAATAAAAACCTACTTACCATGAGCGTAACATACAATACTGTAACATGTAACCATTTCAAAATTGCACTTTTATAAAGTTAGTTAACAAGTGTATTAAATTTTAAGCAATGGTACAATTCAAATATATATCAGCTCACTGCTCAGTGCTTAGTCTTATGTAGTAGTTTGTGTTAGCGTGTATAGTTGACGTTTGACGGAATGCTATGTCGGAGATTATGTGTGCATTGAGTGGATGCTGGAATGCTGATGACAATGATGAGGCCTTGGAGATATAGATGAGTAGGTTGTGGTAACGTATGTAGTTCATGCGCTCCGTTTCTGATTTCAGTGACATATTACTCCTTGCATATACCCCTGAATGGACCTGTGAGGAAAAGGAAAACAAATAACTCCTTTGATTAGCAAGTTGGCTTATTTAAGAGTCCTTTCCACGTGAAGTACAATAAGCACGAGGGTGAGAATTAAATACATCAAATTAATAAGAACCAATACTAATACTTATCCTGGACCACTCAATTTGTAACGATTCATCGTATGCTTACAAAACAAGCACCTCCTGACCGTGTGCGACAACCACCCCTCATAGCTTAATGCAGTTCACACCTACGCTGTCACTGTTCGGATGACAGGTAGTCGCCTTTATATTGAGTCCCAAACGAGACCCACTATAGAGTCAAATCTTAAGTCTTACTGTATCTTCTCTCGGGGAGGAATAAAGGTTGTTACTCGCACCTAAAATCGTTAATCAATTGACCTTTTTGGATACCTAACAAGCTGTTGTTACAATATTGGGTGCCGCGACATGAAACTCTCTTTACATCAGGGGTTAATGCGTGAATGTAATGTAAAGATGAAAACAGAATGCGTGTATTGTTTTAAAATGGATGTATCAAAAGTACTAGAATACTTAACCTGAGGGTTATTTTGTAAAGACAAAATTTAACTACTAAGTAAAAAAGATAAATATTTTACTAAGTGTTCGTTTACCAACATTTTTCAAATAGTGTTTCATTGATCGATCAAATGGATGTAAGTAATGCATTTATCTGGCCCACCCACATAAGTCAGAGCTCTCTGGAACTGCTGACCCCGTCGCTAAACCCCGAGGATGTCCGCGCTGAAACGGCTCGCTTCCGCTGGTCAATCTCAACAAAATGCTGGATATGCAATCTTGGTTGTCAAACAAATCGCGATAATTGAACAAATCACTGAAGTGTCTATAGATCTAAACAGATGTGGATTTAATGGTACAGCTTTTTATTTTGCTTCGCAACTATGCACCAATCTCGGCTATCTCGCAATTGGCTTATACCGCACACAGATTCAGTTTGTTCAATATGATATCGATCTGTTTTTAATCGATTTTTTTCAGCACTAATTTTGACGGCACACAAGGCATGTATTATGTTACAGCAATTTCCGCGTTGTTCACACTGGAATAATCCCGATAATCGGTTATTGATTTATATGTTCTACTCAGTTTAAGAGCAGTAACCTAAACACCCTTAACTGACTTCGCAGCGGTATTATCTGTTCACCTCGTGTACTCGCTTATGTCTTCCGCGTCTCTCTACTCGTGTTTTGGCGCAGTTGAGATCCTTCTTGCCCCGCAGACATTCATCACTCAACCGCTTATCTGCACATTGCTACAGTCTCCATTCGCAGAGGAATGTTACCTGTGAGTTTTCACAAGTATTTTTCTTACTCACATATATTAACAAAACAGCACTTTTTACGTATACCCTACAAGCTGTAATCATACTACTCAATCTATATGTGTGCACACTGTTCACACAGGATGCGTCTGAATTAAAATTAAATTCAGCCTAATAATAACAAAATTAAAAATTTGAACCCAAACAGTTGACACGCTACAACGGATTACTTTGCTTACCTATGTCTGAGTTGCGGGTAATTCGTCTTCGACCAGCTTTTCGATAGAAGGCGATCCAGTTGTCCTTTGTGCTCCAAGAATGACCGGAGACATCATCTCGCTGGTATCGCAGCCTGGTTGTTCGTATAATCTTTTTCCAAATTTTTCTCTTCGTGGGGCGATATTGATGTGTTGAACTTGATGATTATTAAGAGAGTGAGCTGGATTCGTAGGAGTTTCTTGTGCTTCGATCTTCTCTTTGTTCTTCCTTTTTTTCTATTCTGGTTATTGACTGTTCGTGCGTGCATGTAACCTGGACGTCGACAGAGGACGTTGTGAAATTTAGTTGAATTGCCGCGTCAGCACTTAATAGTAGTGTGCGTTTGAATTCTAAAGAACCCATCTAAACTGCGTGCAAAAAATAAAGTTTATATCACAGAACTAAATTAGTTGCTAATAATTAGTGTTCCTCAGATTCGTGTTACATCAAAAACAAATTTTACATCAAAAACACAAATATACTCCTTGCCGTCCTTGATCTTGATGAAAGGACAACTGTCCAAATCAATTTCTCTAGAACGTCAAGTTGCCTAATACAAAAATAGACATGTCAAGAATTCTTTCCAGGAAAAAGTAGTCATGGAAAAGATTGTGTGTATTTAATTTATACAATTACGGACACATTTAATCTTTGATTATGTTACAAACTGAAAAAATAATTTTTTTTTTAATTTGAAAACGCGCTAATACCAATCGTAATTTTATACTGTTTTATACCGTTAACATACACTTTATATATATATATATATATATATATATATATATATATATATATATATATATATATATACAGTGTCCAGAAACTCTACGGACAAACTTTGCGTAGTGATTCTAGACCCAAAAATAAGAAAAAAAGTTCATATAAACCGGAAACGCTTCGTTCAGGACCTACAGGATGTGAAAAAATTTTATTTCCTCGGTTTTATGTTAATTTGAAATTTGAGACGCTGTATCAACAAGAGTAACAACAAATGTCATAAATACATTTGAGTATCTAAGCAACAACTTGTCATTTTGTTTTAGTCAAAGCTTGCTAAAATGGTAAGAGATTCAATAGCTGGTTAAATAAATTAAACTGTTCATCAACCAATATCTCGAAAACGGTTGATCTGAGAGACATCGACCAAGTATACCTTTTTTGCTTAGAACTGAAAAGGGGACAATCGAATTTAAACGGAGCGTCAATATACCGGGTGGTAAAAAAGTTAAGGCCAATTAACTTTTAGCATACCACTGTAGATGGCGCCCTCTGCAGGCAGCATCAAAATTAATAAAATATTTAAGTTTCTCGACCACCAAAACCCCCGTGCTCCAAATTTCAGGACCATATTCAAATTTGTTAGCAAAATATCGCCATAAAACCGAGGAAAATAAAATTTTTCCACACCCTGTAGGTCCTAAACGAAGGGTTTCCGGACCTGGGTTTATATGAACTGTTTTTCTTATTTTTGGGTCTAGAATCACTACGCAAAGTTTGTCCGTAGAGTTTCTGGACACCCCGTATATATATATATATATATATATATATATATATATATATATATATATATATATATATATATATATATATATATATATATATATATATATATAGTGCGTTCGTAAAGTAGCGGATAAATTCAATTAAAATTTGAATGGGAGTGTTTTACGTAATAGAGAAATATGCAGGGTGTGCCAAGAAAAAGATATGACGTCATCGATATTTTTTTTATGTCAACTCCCATTTTATATTGCAAAATTAGGAAGGGTACATCTTTTTACGTATGAAGGTAGATATGAATGATGTTAATATAGGGTGTCTCAAACATGCGTCCAACTCCCTTATTTGATGAAATAGGAGAACAAAAGTTTGTAGGTACAAAGAACTGAGAAGTATATTTTAAAATTATTTTAGGTTATACAGGTTGTTTCATTTATACAGGGTGAACCAGATATAGATTTTTTAAATGAGACACCCTGTATGTTATTTCAAATTTGGATTCAGCTCAGCTCGGCCATTCTTTCAATATAAGGTTTCATTATGTTATACATGGTAGTTTAGAAGATATGCTCATTTTGAAGAAAAAATCGTACCTACATGGATACCACGTATCACTTCTAATAAGAAATATTCAAACGATTTTTTTAATAAAATATATTTTGAAACATAGACGATTTATTGGCGTTAGGCCTAATTTAGTTGTAAAATGATTCCACTAATTTAAATTAAATGTTCGAATTGAGCACCGTTAACATTCTGGCAATAGCAAGGCGATTAAAAAATGATTTTTTAACGTTGTCGATGACATCTGCGGTAATGTTTCTAATTTATTTGACAATTTAATTACGAGAAATACTATACTGGGTGTTCAGATTTATCGGTTGCATTATTAATACATTCAAACTATAACATCTTCCTTATCTCAAAGGAATACCCGTATATTTTAGATCTATCATGTAAAAAATTCAATGATCTTCCAAAAAGTACTAAGGTATCCTATATACAAACCTTCACGTTTTAAAGTTATTCAACAATATTTAACAATATCACATAATATTATTATTCTTAACAATTTAACATAACTACTGTTGCTCGAAATGACTGCCGCCATCTTTTTAAATGCAGAGTGTGATTCTCGTTTCAAGCGAACATTTTACATTTTGACCGATCTAAAATATACAGGGTGTTCCATTTAAGATAAGGAAGATATTATAGGGCATTCCATTAAAAAAAGCTTTGATATGCCACTCTTTTTTGAAGCACCCTGTAAGAAGAAAGAAAGTTTAATTACTTTTGGAGATTTGCCAAAGCCAATTTCAATAGAAATGTTTTTTGCTAAAAGGTAAGCTGAGTGTTAGTGTTCTTGCTAAAAACGCTGCTTTTTAAAAATCTATTTTTTGAAAATATTTGTCGTTAATAATCGAATCATTTTCCATAATATTCTAGCCGGATTTAAAAGCATATTGCCTGGCTGAGTTTAGAAATAAGAACAATACTTTTAGATGATAGTTTCTGTTTATTGGTAAATTGAATGCATTTAAACAAACTCACATTAACTAACAGTATTAAGAATAAAATATTAGTAATTTAGATGGGTATAACATATAGTTCGCAAATTATATCGGGTAAAGCAATAAAAATTATTGGGTTAAACACATGCATTTATTTCTTGAAATTGAATTATGCGGCTAGAGTTAATATAGCAAATATATTTAGACATTTATTTCCATTAATCTACAATTACCTAGTGTTAATATAAAATTAAGTTTATTCAAACAAATTTCAAATTAATCTATTTCCCAATATTAATAATATGATACGAAAAATGTATTGTCGGGCTAGACTAACTAAATAAATAATAATAATAAGTTATTTTAGGAAATGCTTTTCGGATGTATTTGCTGTCTATCGAAAAAAGAAGCTCTAACCTATTTATGATAACCAACAAAAACGGTGAATTTATTAGCCTAAGGATGTGCAAAAAGGTTAACTGTATTGATTAGTGGTAAATAGTTACCTATGTAACAAGTGCAAAAAGTGAGTGCTTTGCACGCGTTTGTCCAACAAGGCCTTTAGGCCGAATTGTAGAACACGACGAGTGCAATGAACACTTTTTGCACGAGTTACATATTTTTTTACTTTCATTCAAAAAATCGGTTTTACTAAGTGGCCATAAGTGCCGGTAAATAACAAATATATGATCAGAATATAATATTTAATATATAATTATGATTGATCATTATTGTTCGCCTGATTTCGTTGACATCAAATTTTAAGATGCTTCAGTTGCCAGACATGTACCTGATTTCTGGTGGGGTGTTAATAAAGTCTTCTTCGTTACTGTTGTTCATTTTAACTTTACTCATGTTCTTTATTTTTTGTTTACTCAAACTGACAATCCAGAATAACTTTTAATCAGTAGATAAGAAACATGTTTGTTATTCGTATCCGGTTTCCAATAAAAAAGTAGTAAGATACAACGGTAAGGTGAACAGGAAACAATCTTTGTACACTCGATTGTAACAGAACACAATTTTCTAGTGACAATTTTAAATGAAATGAAAAATTTGATTACTTGAATTGCGGTAAATTTAACTTTCAACGTTTCACCTATTTAAACAATATTTCTTTAGCATGTGAAATCAAAGGCGTAAAAACCTAGAATCATTGACATCTCTACAAATGAAGTCTAATTCTCTTGTCAATCCTTATTTTACTGACATTTCTATATTTGCACGCGTAGCGCACAATAAAATTTTTAATGCACAAAACCGATAACCATGCAAAAAGTGTTTTGAAATAACGTAGAAAAAATACGCCTTTTAAACTTACTTTCGAAAGGATAGACAGTTCATTTAAATTTAACGGTGTCAGTAGCATTCCGGTTCCGGTATTTATGCCGATCCCGGCTGTAAAATAAATACAATAGATGACGTAGGCGTTAACCGGAATTTATACGAAGACCGGATAAGTTATGAAATTACACCATTGATGTCATTCATAGCCGGAATTCGTTACAATCCCGTTCAGAGCTACTGACTTTTGCCTGAATAAATTTTAAACCAAAGAAAGTCCCTGAAATGCCTTTTTTATTCCAAAGCATAGAAAATTTGAATATGAACAAATACAAAAAGCAGCTTTAATTACAAAAATAGGTAACGATATAAAAGCAATAATATATAAGTAACCAGCATCAATCTCAGATCGTTGTCTTACACTTCTTGCACATCCACACACACACGCACACGCACACGCACACGGACACGCACGCGCACGCGCGCACGCAGACGCTCACGCACACGCTCACGCACAAGCACACGCACACGCACACGCACACGCACATGCAAACGCACACACACGCACACGCACACGAACACGCACACGCACACGCACACGCACAGGCGCACACGCACACGCACACGCACACGCACACGCACACGCACACGCACACGCACACGCACACGCACACGCACACGTACACGCACACGTACACGCCTATCCATGCGCAGACACGCACGCACGCACGAACGCACGCACAAATACACACACACACACACACACACACACACACACAAAGTGCACATTATTGTTGCATGTCGCACATAAAAATAGAGTTACTCGTTTTCAAAACTATTTAGTTATACTAACTTTCAACCGCAATATTATTTTAAAATGCTCATATTAGATGGGACTATATTTATATTTATAAATATAAATGTTTATTTCTCAACTCGTTTCAATAATTAAGCGTAATTAGATTTCTCCGTGTACTTTATATTTGTAGGATCTAATGTGTTCTTTGTATTTAATATCAGAGTTCCTGAATGATCCTAAATATGAAGTTACAGGATGTGCAGTTTAATTTATAAACACCAGTCTTCAAACTGAATTTAGTTAGATTTTTGGTATTACATGAACATTTAAGAACATTTCTATTAGTTTTGCATGCTACTCTGTTCTTTTTAATGGCTTATTTATCTGCTACTGGTTGTGTGTTAACTGGGTAACCGTTTTTGATAGATAATTTGTTTAAAATGTAACCAATTGTATTTACTATTTGTTTATATTTTGTTTTTTCTCTGTTCTAAATTTTATGTTTGGGTGAAAATTGTGAATACTAGTTAAGAACTCATTCATGAAATCTGATTAACTATCAAAGATACTAAAATACTATCAACGTAACGAAACTAAATACAATGCTATCATAAATATTTAATTGAATAATTTGATCTTCTAGATTATCCATAAAGATAGCTAAAATTATTTAATAAATGCATAAATTCGTACTAGTAACATCAAAACTTACAAGTATATTATGTAGTCGTAATTTTATGTTTCATAGTTGATTAATTAGTTCTAAATCATTCTTAATAGAATGTTTTGACTTGCACTTTAAAGTGTTAGTTATTAGGTGGTTCAGATTATTTGCTTGGGTGTAAGAAAAGAAGAGGTTTCTAAGTTTCTATTAATAATAAAATCATTAACTTTCTTTGAAATAGTTACTGAAGTGTAACCTTTGTATGCTTTTTTTGTTAATGTTATTTTTAACTGGTTTTAGTAAATAAGATTTGTTGTAGATTTCGTTTTTTTTCAAAGAAAGGTCTTTAAGAATAGCACAATTAGAAATTGGCATAATTACCATATTCAGTTTTAAGGTGTGTTTCGCATTCAACTATTAAATCTCTTGAATCGAGAGAGTAACTGTAGGAAAGGGCAATGTTTAAAGCCTTTGTTAAGGAATTCAATGCTTTGTTACTAAAGTAAACAATTGTCACCATAAATAACATAATTTAGCCGTACGCACATCATTAATACATAGATAAATGTCATTACCAGTAAACCAAACAAATTTTAATAAGGCTATTGACTATAAAGCAAATACCGCAAGCAAATGGTTACATTTCCAATTACAATTAAAAGCAGGAATACACATTATCTATCAAAAACATACAGGTAACATAGAACAAATAGCAAATACATAAATATCCATGTCATATTTTGAAAAAATAAGTAATACGGGTGTTCTCAAATGTTAACGTAAAGCCAAAAATCCTACTAACGAGACTTTGAAGTGGGGAACTGCACGTTCTATAATTATTTTTACACTGGGAAATCATATAGGCACCTTACAAAATATAAACACAAATCTAATTACGCCAAACATTTACTAGTATATAATCATTTTATGACTTTACAAAACAACACATTTTTACATTTTTTTAATAAATAAGTCAATTTTGATGTCTTAGAAGCACACAAAATTTATAAACATAAACATAAAGTACCCTAAATGAACGATCAGGTTGATCTTATAGACTAATGGTTAACAGACGTATAGAATTATAATTTTCGTCAAGTTTGCTTTTTTACCTTAATGATATGTAACCATAACTACTTATTAATTACTTTTTTTGCATGTCGACCGAGATACAGACCTAAACCAAAATAACAGGCATCTCTAGGCGCGCGCATCAACTACTAATGGTTATTAGCACTACCCGCCACTAGAATATTGCCTTACTAAAGGAGTTCCACCTTCCGTAAGGGATCTTTCAAGTGTCAAACTTCGTACTGCTACGGAACCCACAACTTTCCTTCCTATCCGAGAAAAAGGGGTGCTTTAGCTTTTTTTCTGTTTTAGAAAAACGGCTACCTCGGTAAAGTCTGAACCCGCGCCACTCGGGTGAAAGGCAAGCACTTTAACTATTCCACCACAGGGGCAGCTACTTATTACTTTACTTATTTTCTCTCGATAGTAGTACATGTTGTGTTGAGGCACGTAGAGAAATAAATATCTATAATTAAACAGATGAGGAATTGTAATGTTTTCTGAAACATTTGTGCTACGCAATTATTTAACGTTGAAATGGATTTTGATATTAGCAAACGACTTAAATAATTTAAGCCCAGAAAAACATACGAGTGCGCCTGCAAATCATTTACTCAATAGCTTCATCACAGAAAACCCACTGTTTTTCAGAAAATGTAATTTAATCTACGTTGTATACTTACAACAAATGTATAAAGCATTTTCCTATGGACACAGCATTCAATGTCAAGGACCAAGGAGTGCATTTAAAATTTGCTACATTAAGCCAGAGAACACTTCTCAAGGGAAAATATGACGCCTACTAATCAAAACACTTCTCAATAAACAAACACCTTCATCAGAAATGTTGATGAGAAATATCTTGGCACAAAGGTACGGAAAATTGGTAATGCTCCCGATAACTAAATATTTTCTCCTATTTGAGGTAGTAAATACTATGTCATAGGAATGAATTTGTTGTGCGTTGAGCGACGTGCGTTGAGCGTTGTGCGTTGTGCGTTGTGCGTTGTGCGTTGTGCGTTGTGCGTTGTGCGTTGTGTGTTGTGCGTTGTGCGTTGTGCGTTGTGCGTTGTGCGTTGTGCGCTGTGCGTTGCGCGTGGCGCGCTGCACGTGGCGCGTAGAGCATGGCGCGTTGCGTGTTGCGTGTTGCGTGTGGCGTGTTGCTTGTTTCGTGTTGCGTGTTGCGTGTCGCGTGTCGCGTGTCGCGTGTCGCGTGTCGCGTGTCGTCGTGTGTCGCGTGTCGTGTGCCGTGTGTCGTGTGTCGTGCGTCGTCCGTCGTGCGTCGCGCGTCGCGCGTCGTGCGTCGTGCGTCGTGTTTCGTGTGTCGGGTGTCGTGTCTTGTGTGTTGTGTGTTGTTGCATTTAAAAATTCTCTGACGTATCGTGTAGAATGTGGTGGTGCACCATAATGGATGAAACACATGTTCATTCTAACATCTAAGTGTACGTCGTCAAGCAATTCTGGCAAATCTTCTCTCAAAAAATTTACATAGAATTCGCCAGTAAGTCTTTGAGGAAAACGGGTAGGTCCGATTAGGTGATCGTCTAGTATATCTATCCAAATATTTTCTCTAAATCTATGTTGGTGAGCTGTAACTACAGTTGGATGCTGATTTTCATTTAACAATTTGTGGGAATTATGCAAATTTATTATTCCATTTCGGGAAAAAGATACACTCCTCAGTGGTCAATAAGTTTCTAACAAATTATACATTTTCAGCATTTTTATTTGAAAACCATTCGCAAAAATTCATTCGACGAGAATGGTCAGCAGGCAATAATGCATGCACTTGTTGTAGGTGAAAGGGATGTAAATTTTGTTTTTGTAAAACTTTTCAAGACTTGCTATGCGGCACACCAAATTCTAAACCTAACTCAACCGTACTTATTGATGAATTTTCATAAACTCTATCTAAAATTTGCTCCTCAATTTCAACTGGTACACGAGCATTTCCTCCTGAATTTTTCTTTCCTTTTAAACTTCCATACTCTAACAAGTTACGATGAATGATTCTAAACATAGAATGATGTGGATGTCTTCTATTTGGAAATCTTTGTTCATAAAGTCTAGCAGCTGCACAAGCATTGCAATTAGTATTACCATAACATAAATGCATATCGACCAGCTCTCGTTTGTAATAATTCCTTTTTTCACAGTAATTAGACACAAACAATGAATTACAAAACACGCGTAAATGCAACTATTTTAGCAAACATAAGATACGTAACTGTCAAATGCAAAGCAAACTTAACATATTCTACGCTACTGGATGGAGCCAGTTGACTCAAACTCACCTGATTAATTGTACTTAATTAGATACTTAGGTTTACATAATCTCAGTGTAATATCTTTTGTAGTTTTTGAGGAATCTTAAAAAAAAATTATTTCTTAATCTACCTGTATCTCGATTAGAAAGCATTTTCGGAAAAGCGTTTATGACAATTTTTGTCTTATTTTGCATCATAGAATCTCCAGTTTTCGTTTGTTGGTGATTTTAAAATACACCCTGTACATACATACATATATATATATATATATATATATATATATATATATATATATATATATATATATATGAGACCACAGTTAACAAAATGCTTATAATGTACATTGTAAGGGGAGTTTAAGTGAATATCTGAATAAGAAAATATGTATACAAGTTTTTAAAGATAATTTAATTTTACATGTTTTTGAGTTTCTTAATATGTTAATTGCGCCTCAAAAATTAATTCAATAAGATTGATAATGATTTAATTGTACTTCTAATATACAGGGTGTTTGTAAATAAGTGCGAACGATTTTAGGGATGATTGGGGAAATTATTTTGTGAAAAAAGTTCCTATAAACGTAGGTCGAAATATGCTTTCCGAGATACAGAGCGCTTAAATTTAAATTTTTATTCATTTTTATTGATATTTCAGAGTTTTAAACATATTGACTCGAAATTTGCATAACGCTTTGGAGGGATAAATGTGCACATTTCGGGGTGATCCAAATATTTCTATTTGTGCCTGTATAGTCTGTCCAAGAATGCCACAACCTTTTTTAATCAAAAAGAATGGCGCACCACTTATTTTATCCCGTTTTGATATTTTTGTAGAAATCCGCCATCAATTCTGAACTAAATTTTTTATTTTTTATTGCAAATTGTGTATTTTTAATTTTTATTGATACATTATCTAGTAGGTTGCTATGAACATTTTTAAATCAAATACAACCATCTTGTCAAAATGACAAATTAGCATTTTTTCGTTATAAGTTAGCTACAAAATTAAATAAATTCTAATAGAGCGCAGTTGTACCCGTTTCATATTCCACGTGTGCAGCCGCTACTACCTCGAGACTTCTTTCCGCGTTTAGTTTTTTGCCTATGTAGCCGCTCAAAATGATAACTTTTTTAATGTTTTATTTACTGATAAGGCAAGTTTTTCCAGAGATTCTATACGAAATTTTCATTACAATCACATATGGCCTGATGTAAATTCTCATGCAATCCTTCGAGTTCATTTTAAACATCAATTTTCAGTAAACGTGTGGCTTGGGGTACTTGATGATCATTTAATTGGTCCATATTTCCTCCCATTACAATTGAATGGCGAATTATACAGGTAGAGTTACCTGCACTTCTTGAAAAAATTCCTCTTCACCTCAGATACAATTTATGGTTTATGCACAATGGTGCCCCAGCCCACTTTAGCATTAATGTACGTCGTCACTTAGATACAATATATCCAAATCGTTGGATAGGTAGGGGAGGTACGCAACATTGGCCAGTTCGCTCTGAATTAAATCGCTTAGATTTCTACATTTGGGATTAGTTTACTACAATCCCGTCGAAAATGCTGAAGACCTTAGGAATCGAATTACAGCCGGCTCCGAGACAGTAAGAAATACAGTAAGAATATTTCAGCGAACACGGCAGTCGATGAGGCGAAGAGTTGACTCTTGCATCACATGTGGGGGAGGTCATTTAGAACATCTGTTGTAGGTTTACGCCTATTTAAAATTATCTTTATTACTGTAGTTTTGTGTTATTGTTTTGGTTTAATGCTATTGTATTAGATAATAAAACTTTTTAGAAATATTGACAGCAACCTACCCAAAGCCTTCTGTAAATTTATACTCAATATCTTTAAAACTCTTTGAAACAATAAAACAAATAAAAAATTTAAATTTATTCACTCTGTATCTCGGAAACGAAGCATATTTTGACCTACGTTTATGTAGACTTTTGTTCACAAAATAACTTCGGCAATCACCCCCTAAAATCTTTCGCACTTATTTACAAACACCCTGTATATAGAAGCGAGCGATTCTTGCAATTGTTTGTCAAGTGAAGCTTGCCATGAAAGTGTGGTCAGTTTTGCCTAGATTATTATTGTTATTTTTACATTGTTGCCTATTTTCATAGGCAAAGGAGCTTGCATAACTATCCTAAAAAATTCATTATATCATACCTTTTAATTTTCACTTTGTGGATTGGAAGATCGTGTGTTGTTTTACACGCATTTTTTATTGTAGCAAAATAAATAATAGTACTTTGTACCCCTTGAAAATGTTTACAGTAAAGTAAATTGCTATAATTAATTTTGGGTCTTCAGAATGTTTTATACGCTTCAGCAAACTAGTCAAAAAAATCAACCAAATTAGTAAAAGAAGGTAAATAAACCACCACAAAATATATAAACTGCTAGATGCTAGATTGAAGTCAATAGTGTCATCCTACAACAACAACAGCACATCTGATGAACCCAGAGCTAAAGAGTATTTTCAAAGAACAAAAGAAATGAGCAACCTGTTTATAATGGCATAATTCGAAACTTAAATGCTACCATAGTAACCATCTCAAATTTATAAATCGGCCATATTTCATACTTACAAACTTTTCCGGGAAAATGATGTGTGTTTTATGTTAGTATATATATATATATATATATATATATATATATATATATATATATATATATATATATATATATATATATATACTAACGTTCTTATATCATTGAAAAGAAAATCCCAACCAGTTCAAGAGTAACTTCCCTGGAGAAGAGTGGTGGTCGAGTTTCAAGAAAAGGCAACGCTTAAGTATTAAAAAGTCGTAAAATGTGGAAGTAGCCAGAAAAAAGGCTCAAGATCCTTTTGTAATATTCAGTTATTTTGACAAACTGAAACTAACTTTGGATGAACTTAATATTGAATCAATCAATATATGGAACTTTGATAAATCGGCTTACAACCGCGACCCTTTCAAAGCTAAAATAGTTAGAGCAAAAGGACTAACTGTTATACGAACTGTAAGTGGTCCTGGAAGAGAGATCACCACTGTGCTACTGTGTTGCAGTCTTGGAGTCTAGTTGTAATGATTCTGAAAATCCTTACTATGAATTTTCCTATCCTAGTAAATAATTCCTATCAAAAATTATTTCTTATATCCTTCCACATTGTTCCAATTTACCTATAAATACCAGACTCCCTCTCATCTCCTTCTCAGATTCATTCATTCATTCATTTTCCCTCACATTCGACACTTCTTCCTTCACCCACTTCCTATAATATACTTTACCCTGTACATGTAGTATTATCCTGCCCCGTAACCAGACGATCCTGACCACCAACCAGTAGCCTGACTTGTACCCTATAAATAACTACTAGCCTGACCAGAATCCTGTCCAGCATCCGGTATCAATTTATATTGCTCCTATATTATTATGCTAACCAGCATCCTGTACTGATTCATCCTGCACCAATAGAATTATCCTGATGAGTGACCAAGTGTCCCCGACCAGAATCGCGTATTTATTCATCTACGCACACTTTTACGTATAACATTCTTGGTGGTTACAAGCCCCGAGAAAGGTGCGTAAAAGTGACAAGGGTAAGAGGTACTTACGTTTCCCGAGTTGATTCCCCAGAAAAACTAACTATTTCCAAGCCACAAGTAATCCCTTTTTCACTGTAAGGATCCTGCACAAAAGAGAAAAACTCAGTAATTCATTCAATGTTCTTGGTGGTGCCCACGCCCCGAGATCGGTACTGAATGACGATTAGCCAAGAGAAGTACTTAATTAGACGAAGGTTAGGCCTTGAATAATTAGCTACTTCTACTTAGAAGGCTTCCTTAACGATATTAACCCTTTAAACGTTGCCGGTAGTTCCGACTCCGAAGACGCTCGTACAGTTCCCCAATATAAAGACCTGGCCTGTATATAAAACCCCTGTTTCCAGTTATGATTTTATTCATAAGTAATGTAATAATAATTATTACCTATTAATAATTCCTGACCTGAGTTCAATTCGTTGAATTGAAGTAAGCAATTAATATCCGACAGCTGTGTATGATCACCACACGAACTGTCATGCATAATTGCAAATGTAAATACCACACTCACCTGTAAATAATCCCTTTGTAAGCCTGACCCCAGATTACACATATTTAATTACACTGATATCACCTGTTCATTGTAATCAACTGTTTAGCAACGAAAATTTCACGAATTACTAAAACAGTTGTTTAATTATATATTTTACAGTACAGTAAAAGAATAAATTTCTTATAACCTGTTAAGATTTATTTTTAAGTTTATTCACAAAGTAGTGACAGTCTTTAATCCCGATCCACGAAGTAAACCGAGGGCAACAAGGAATATAAAAAAAGTAGCACCAACCGGGGAGGTATTTACAAAGTGTCCTCCATTATCCATTTTCAAAGGAAAGAACATTTGGAACCAATGGATTCCTAATGAAAATAAAGGATTTCCCAGCTACTCAAAACTGCTGGATAGAGATTTTAGTGTTCGTCAATTATTTTGAAAACTCATTTGTAAAATCAGTGAATCCGCTTGTTGATAACCTCGTTCTTCTGATTTTCGTGCAATACAATTCACATAAGTTTCAAATCAGCGCAGCTGGGTGTGAAGAACCATGCGGCAATTCTCTTACTTCTACCTCATTCAAATTATTTACTGCAGCCACTGGATCTTGTAGTTTTCAAGTCGATTAAATCATCGTGGATTAGTATCTCTGCAAAAGGTTGAGACAACAAGGCTGTCGGAAAATTTCGAAACGGCTAATGACGATGGAAAAAGTTTGATTCTGATATTATTAAAAATGAATTCAGGAAAGCTGACATCCTTTCGTTCAATAAGTATCTCATTCCTAGAGAACATTTTGATCAACTGGAAAAATCATCTAAACTGGAAGCTCATTTACAACCTCCGAAATAGATCCAAACGCAGCACCCCAAATGGACCTAGTTGTGCATCCGAAACTTATTATTCCTTGCCTAATACTGCAGTTTCCGAAGACGATAAAAATAACAGGACTGCAGCCATCGACATTAATAACCCAGAGCAGATACAAAACTCGCTGAATACTTTTGAGAAATTACTACTAACAAGTATTTTTTTCTATAATCAGAGAGATCAACCAGCTGAGTAAACCAAAGTGTGTTTAGAATTAAAACTCATCACCTCCCAAGAGCGTATAAAAATTTTGGAAGAGAAAGAGGACGCCGAAAAATCAAAAAAAGCTATGAAAGAACATCAAATAAAAACAAAAAAGGAACAAAAAGCTAAAGGCAAGAACAAGAAACCAAAGAAGAGAAAAGTGAATCCAAAGAAAAAGTCAAAGTTTGATGTGTTATCTTCTTCTGATGAGGAGAAAATGCAATTAATCAGATGAAGATAAAAAAGAAGAGGTACCAACTGAGTTTGATGTACACCATCTACCAATAGGTCTTGAGACAGAGTTGGAAATAATTAATAATCCAAAAAAAGGTCTGTTTCCAACCAAACAAATCAATAACTTTAGAAGTTACAGAAACTGGTATTTGTTCATTTGAAACTGTTCCCCAAGCTCTTAACTCTAACAATAAAGAAGACCCTGCCGAAGTTCCGGTTTTGTCAAGAACACCAGGTGATTTGTTGTTGGTCCAGTACGGGTCTGCTAAAAAGACTATGAACATTTATATGAGTGCAATCAAAGAAATATACGATTCTGTGCTAGTAACAGAATAAGTATTTTTTTACGTCCAAACTACTTCAAGTATTCACCAATGTTAGTATTACAAAGTATTTTTTCACTCTAAGTGTTATTTAGAATTTCTTATTTTATTTTTTGTATCATTTTTCTAATAAAATCTTCAAATACAAATACAAAAAAAAATTTGTCCATTTTTTCCTCAACTTTATAGATACTCAAGTTCTGAAAATACTGATTGATTCAGAATTTTATAAATTTTGTACACTTGTGTCCGATAACCATCATAAACACCAAAATTGAATGGTAGAAGTCTAAAATGCACTCGCCCATTGCCTGGGGTTAGTGTATTTCCTTGTTTTTTTTTTTATTTTAAATAATAATGTAAAGTTTTAGATACGAAAAACTTTCTGATTATCATTACTTCAGGTTGTACTGATATTACTACACTTAAAAAAACCACTTAAAATTATAACATCACATTTTTATCTTGATTTTGAAATTGGGGGCATGCACTTGCCCGAGTAGGCTTATTAAAAAATTGATCAATTACTTTTGTCATGTTTGATTATTTTAAAATCGTTAACCGAAGATTTTTCTAGAAAATGATTATAGTTTTTAGTTAATTTTTGGTTTACAGCGTTAAGTTTAAGTTGTAAAAAAAAAACAATTAAATTGAGGTAGCGCATTACGGAACTGCAAATTTTTCAGAAACAATGTAATGCAAATAGAAAATGTTTCACTTGCGAACTTACTTCTACGAATGTATTTAGAAACCACTGCGTGAGAAGCTTTAGATTAAGATATGTAACGTGCACATATGGGATAATTATATAACAATTTACCTAAAAAGCATTCTTATTATCAAGATATGTAGACAACCAAAATAATTTTAGATATTGTGATATTTTCCACAAAGCTTCATCAATGACACAATTATGGAACAACTTTATCCTATGCGGCACTTATGCTACATTACTATTATTAGTACATTAAGCGTAGGCGGAAAACCGATATGCTCTATCAAATTTGGGCAGTAATATTTCCATTATTCCATATTACGTGATGTACAAGCATCAATGTAAAATGTAATTGAATAAATCACTGATAGGTTAGCCTTGCTAAACAATGACTATAAATTAATAGTAATAAATAAAGTAATAAATTGTTTCAAAATTAATAAATTCTGGTATGATCATCTAGATTTTGTAAGCATCTGTAAGTTATTTATTTACTAGACTATTATGAGTTTTTAAACGATTGAAAATTTTATTGTTCATATATTATTCACCACCGCTTCCCACACAGACAAACCTTATGGGTATCCATTTACTGCTTCAATAATAAAGATCCTTCCATATAATACGATATTTTAGTGTAGCTCAGTATTTTTTATTTTAGATTAATTAGTGTAGATTACCGTAATAAAAAATCTTCCTAAATTAATGTACAGTATTATTAATTATTACGATCATTGGAACCTTTACATTGATAGGAAATTATAGATCATGGTGGAAATTAGAACACCTAAAGTCACATAATTATAGTTATAATAAAATACTTATCTTTTTTGGGATTTTTTAATGGTGTACTTTAAATTATACAATCTAAACGTTTCGATAACACTTACAGTTATCTTCGTCAGTAGTAATGTTTGATAAAAATTGTTAAAGATGTAGTAAACAATTTTGCAAATTTGAAAAATTCAAACATAAACATAAGCCTGCTATTAATATAACAGTTTGAGAAACGTATAAGCCAACTATAAAATTGTAGTAAAGAATAACTAGGTCATTAAAATTAAATATTGTTAAACTGCCTCAAAGATGACAAACCAGAACACTCTCTACGACGAAAGCTAACAATGAAATTTGCCAGCCAAAAAACACATTTAACAAAATTTAATCGAGTTATGATGTAAGTGTAAAGTTGTGAAAAACTTCAATTTTAAAATGATAGAAGCATTCACAAATCCAAACATTACATCAAAAAATAACCCAGTTAAATCTAACAAAGAGATATCTTTATCAATAATTGGAAGTGTTATTAACAATGAAAAGCACAATGGAGAACGTTCTTTGTAATTTTTTAATTTCAATTTAATTTCAACTACTTATGTTAAATTATAGTGCTGTGGAAATTTAACATATAATTGGTAAAGCATTTGCTTCAAGGTCTAGGAAAAACACAGCAAAAACCTAGACATACCAAAAGCTGAAAACAAATTAAAATCAAGGCGTATCATTATGCTCTTTTTTAATTATAAGATGCCAAAACCTATTTAAACGGAGATTTTCTTCTTGTCTATTAAAATTATTCGGGTGTTTATATATTTCAATAGCTTCACGTTGCAAACGAACATAATAATGGGTTTGTCTTGACAATATTTTCATATTGTCAAATTGAATGTCATGATTTAGATTATTCAGGGCATGGTCAGCCACAGCAGACCTCTCTGGTTGACCCAATCTACAAAATCTCATATGTTCTTTGCGTCTTGTATCAAAGCTACGTTTTGTGGTCCCGATGTATACTTTTCCACATGAACAAGATAACTTATACACTCCGGAAGATGATAAAGGGTTTGACACATCTTTAGGTGATCTTAAATGTTCTTTAATTTTTCTTGTAGGTTTAAAATAGTCCTAATGCCATATTTGATTAGGATTTTTCAATTCTATTTGTAACATTAGCTATAAAAGGAAGAAAAGCAGTACCAACATTAAGAACTGGTTTTTCTTTAAGGTTACGCCTAGAAGGTGTAATAACATTATTAATATCTGTAAGTGAATATCCATTATCTTGTAAGGATTTTGTTAAATATTTATATTCATCATTCAAAAATTCAGGGTCACAAATTCGTTTTGCTCGATCTACTAAAGATTTAATTACACTAATTTTTTGACGTGGATGGTGGTTGGATAATTTATGAAGGTATCTATCAGTGTGTGTCGGCTTTCTGTAAACCTTAAAAGATAGTGAATTATTATTTTTAGATATTAATATGTCAACGTCAAAAAGAAAAATTTAATAAATTATACAAACAACAAAATAATAGACCATCTATTGATTGTAGAAAAACAGTTATAAACCTTTCTGATAATGTTGTTTCAGATTATGCTATTGAAGCGCTTTCTAAAGGAGGAAATTTCGCGGTAACACCAAGAGTAATACCTTTTGAAGATATAATTTCCAACATCGAAAACTCCATTAGATTATTACCTTTTGATGCTGCTAATGAAGTTAGATATAACACCGTTAACATATTACGTAAAACAAAACCTCCAAAGAGCAACTTATCCTTTCGTCAACGACATGCTTTACTTGATCTTAAACGCAATGAAAGTATTATAATATTAAAATCAGATAAAGGTAATGCAACTGTTATATTAAATATGAACGATTATAACACTAAGATAGAACAATTGTTGGGACCAGAAACTTATCGTGAAATACCAAAAGATCCAACAAAAAAGTTTCTTTTAAAAACTAAAGAGCTGATTAAATTATCATCTATTCCTGAAGAAATAAAGAAGAAACTATCTAACTCTGAAGCTCTTTCACCAAAACTATATGGTTTACCAAAAATTCATAAACCTAATATTCCTTTAAGGCCTATTGTTAGTGCAATTGGTTCTCCTACATACCACCTTGCAAAACATCTTACATTGTTATTACAACCTCATATAGGAAAAACACCCCATTACATTAAAAATTCTGCCGACTTTGTTGAAAAAATGCATAGTTTCAAAATTGAAGAGGGTGATATAATGGTTAGTTTTGATGTTATTTCACTTTTACAAAAGTACCTCTAAAAGAAACTATTGAATACATAGATCATCTTTTTCCAAAGGACATAACCATTCTTTTTCAGCACTGTCTTACTACAACTTATTTTCAGTGGAATAGTAAATTTTATGAACAGATTGAAGGTGTAGCAATGGGTAGTCCCCTTAGTCCTGTTATAGCTAATTTTTATATGGAAAAATTTGAAACATTAACGTTACAAAATACACCTAAAAAACCTTCAGTTTGGTATAGATATTTAGTTTACACATTTGTTATTTGTATACATGGAGAAGAAGCTCTGCATGAGTTTTTGGTTTTATAAATGGTATACATCCTAGTATTCAGTTTACCATGGAAAAAGAAACTAATGGAAGTTTACCATTTCTTGACATATTAATATCTAAAATAATAATTCACTATCTTTTAAGGTTTACAGAAAGCCGACACACACTGATAGATACCTTCATAAATTATCCAACCACCATCCACGTCAAAAAATTAGTGTAATTAAATCTTTAGTAGATCGAGCAAAACGAATTTGTGACCCTGAATTTTGAATGATGAATATAAATATTTAACAAAATCCTTACAAGATAATGGATATTCACTTACAGATATTAATAATGTTATTACACCTTCTAGGCGTAACCTTAAAGAAAAACCAGTTCTTAATGTTGGTACTGCTTTTCTTCCTTTTATAGCTAATGTTACAAATAGAATTGAAAAATCCTAATCAAATATGGCATTAGGACTATTTTTAAACCTACAAGAAAAATTAAAGAACATTTAAGATCACCTAAAGATGTGTCAAACCCTTTATCATCTTCCGGAGTGTATAAGTTATCTTGTTCATGTGGAAAAGTATACATCAGGACCACAAAACGTAGCTTTGATACAAGACGCAAAGAACATATGAGATTTTGTAGATTGGGTCAACCAGAGAGGTCTGCTGTGGCTGACCATGCCCTGAATAATCTAAATCATGACATTCAATTTGACAATATGAAAATATTGTCAAGACAAACCCATTATTATGTTCGTTTGCAACGTGAAGCTATTGAAATATATAAACACCCGAATAATTTTAATAGACAAGAAGAAAATCTCCGTTTAAATAGGTTTTGGCATCTTATAATTAAAAAAGAGCATAATGATACGCCTTGATTTTAATTTGTTTTCAGCTTTTGGTATGTCTAGGTTTTTGCTGTGTTTTTCCTAGACCTTGAAGCAAATGCTTTACCAATTATATGTTAAATTTCCACAGCACTATAATTTAACATAAGTAGTTGAAATTAAATTGAAATTAAAAAATTACAAAGAACGTTCTCCATTGTGCTTTTCATTGTTAATAACACTTCCAATTATTGATAAAGATATCTCTTTGTTAGATTTAACTGGGTTATTTTTGATGTAATGTTTGGATTTGTGAATGCTTCTATCATTTTAAAATTGAAGTTTTTCACAACTTTACACTTACATCGTAACTCGATTAAATTTTGTTAAATGTGTTTTTGGCTGGCAAATTTCATTGTTAGCTTTCGTCGTAGAGAGTGTTCTGGTTTGTCATCTTTGAGGCAGTTTAACAATATTTAATTTTAATGACCTAGTTATTCTTTACTACAATTTTATAGTTGGCTTATACGTTTCTCAAACTGTTATATTAATAGCAGGCTTATGTTTATGTTTGAATTTTTCAAATTTGACAAAATTGTTTACTACATCTTTAACAATTTTTATCAAACATTACTACTGACGAAGATAACTGTAAGTGTTATCGAAACGTTTAGATTGTATAATTTAAAGTACACCATTAAAAAATCCCAAAAAAGATAAGTATTTTATTATGAGTGTTAATGGTGAAAGTTTACATTTTCATAATTATAGTTAGTTTGAAAAAACATTAGATTTCGGAGAACTTTGAAATTAAATCGTTTACATTTTATTAACTTTTTCCAAATTTAAACTCCTTGAAAATAATTGAAAAAATAACTGTTACGATTCACACTCAGACGCACACGCACAAGCACAGGCACACGCCCTCGCACACGAACAAGCAAACGCACACACACGCACACGCACACGCACATTCACACGCACACGCATACGCACATGCGCACGCACACGCATACGCACATGCACACGATCACGTATACGCAGACGCACTCGCACGCGCACACGCACACGCACACGCACACGCACACGCACACGCACACGCACACGCACACGCACACGCATACGCACACGCACACGCACACGCACACGCACACACACGCACACAGCACACGCACACGCACACGCACGCACACGCACACGCACACGCACACGCACACGCACACGCACACACGCACACGCACACGCACACGCCACGCACATGCGCACACACACACGCACTCGCAAACGCACACGCACACTCACACTCACACGTACACGTACACGTACACGTACACGCACACGCACACGCACACTCACACGCACCATCACACGCAAACGCACACGCACATAGACGCACGACAATTTGAATTTGATTAAATACAAATTTGTAACTGGTTTGTAAATGTTGGTTCTCGTTACGCGGTTAGCTACTCGAAATCAACTTAGTAGCGTAAATATTGAAAGTTTTGAGGAACCAGGACGACAAAACTAGGATCGTACCATTATACTACATCTTGGACCTACGCGTACAAGCAGATGCATAAGCACACGCACACGCACAAGCTCACGTTCGCGTACCCTAATACGCTCACACACATAAGCACAGACACAGTCGTAGGCCAAGTTACATGCATACCCGCATGTGTACGCACATACAATCGCACACACAATCACACGCACACACTTGCGCCCACGTATGCATGCTCACTGGCACACACCCACACACACACACACAAAATCCGACGCACATATGCACACACGCTTACGCGTATGTACAGGGTGATTGAAATTGGGCGCCTTTGAGAGGAGATACCAATTTCTAAAGGAGACAGAAACAAACCAACCAACACGTTGCGACATCTATATTTATGAAAAAGCGAATGCCGAAAACCGCACATCGATATCTTGAACTATACAGGGTAGTTTTCAGTTTTGTGCATTTTCGACCAACCCCCGTAACTTGCTTATTTACGAATATTTTTAGTTTCTGTAAAAATACTTAAGGCACTTTTTTGAAAGGAATCCAATGGTGTTTCAAGATTTTTGGTTGTGTTGTTTCTATCTCCTCTAGAAATTGGCGTTTCCTACCAAAAGTGACCAATTTCAATCACATGGTACACGCACACGAACACGTACTCGCATAACTGCATATTCGCACACACGTACATAAGCAAACTTGTACACGCACACGCACACAAACACGCACACAAACACGCACACGTACACGCACACGCACAGCACACGCAAACGCACGCACACGCACACGCACACGCACACGCACACGCACACGCACACGTACACGCACACGCTCACGCACACGCACACGCACACGCACACGCACACACACGCACACGTACACACACACGCTCACGCACACGCATACGCACACGCACACGCCACGCACCCGTTAACTCACGTACATAGACACAAACACACGTTATATAAAGGAACTGCTCCACGCTTACAGTGATACTTTCTATTGTATAAAGATTGAATTAGGTATAGTGCAAATTGCACCTGGTTTGTAAATGTCGGTTCTCAAAACGCGGTTAGGATTTGGAGATATATGATGAAGTTTCTAGGAACCGACAAAAAGACTGAGCGTGTACTGTTGTACTCAATCTTCGACCTATACACATACGTACACGCACATGCACACGAACACGGATATGCACGTGTACACGCACACGCATTCGTACACTCACACGAACTCGCATGATAACACGCACACGTACATGCACACGCACACTGTCACGCACACGCACATTCACACACGCACACATGTACACAGGGAGATACGGTATGTAACGCACGAATATGCACATGAACATGTACGCACAGACACGGTCACACCCACGAGTACAGTAATATGCACAGATACATGCACAGGCATCGACATAGGCACAGGCACATGCACAGGCATCGACATAGGCACAGGCACAGGCACAGACACAGGCGCAGACGCAGACGCAGACGCAGACGCAGACGCAGACGCAGACGCAGACGCAGACGCAGACGCAGACGCAGACGCAGACGCAGACGCAGACGCAGACGCAGACGCAGACGCAGACGCAGACGCAGACGCAGACGCAGACGCAGACGCAGACACAGACGCAGACGCAGACGCAGGCGCAGACGCAGACGCAGACGTAGACGCAGACGCAGTCGCAGACACAGACGCAGACGCAGGCGCAGACACAAACTCAGACGCTGACGCAGACTCAGGCGCAGGCGCAGACAGACACAGACACGGACACCGACACGGACACGGACACGGATATGGACACGGACACGGACACGGACACGGACACGGACACGACACGGACACGGACACTGACACGGACACGACACGGACACGGACACAGACACAGACACGGACACGGACACGCACGACACGGACACGGGCACGGACACGGACACGACACGGACACGGACACGGACACGGACACGGACACGGGCACGGACACGTACACGTACACGGACGCGGACACGGACACGTACAAGGACACGGACACAGGCAAGGTCACGGACACGGGAATGCACACGGACACGGACACGGGCACGGAATGGGCACAGACATAGACAGACACAGACACAGACACAGACACGTGTCAGTATGTGTTGTATGTTATAGCAGGATGCGTTTAGACGTTTAGTCAATTTTGAATCATTTTAGCCTGTATTTATTCGTAGTTGAATTTTGCCCTCACTTTTCGAGATATTTTTCTAATGTTCCTATATTCAAATGACCTCTTCTGTAACTATTGGTGACATATTACCTACAACGTTCATACCTGTATTTTACTAGTTGCTAAATGTGTTCAGTGTTCAGGGCCACACCTGGTGGCTGTTATTGCGACAGAAATTTTAATCCGATTAAAATCTTCCCCAGAATTAATTATTTCAATTTTCCACGATACCTTTCTATCTAGCAGACAGTACATACCAATCTACTATGACAATCTTAATTTTTTTTTCAGCCGGTCCCACATTGAAGTAGCAGAACATGACTGTTTTTGGACAACAGAGCTACGAAAATATGCACTCTTGAAATATGTATAGATATATTATTTTAAGTTAAAAAGTGTAACTACAGAAAGAAAGATTGTATGATGGAAAATAAGCACTTGGAATTTCTTTTTATTTGTGGGAAAGATTACTGCAGTTGTCACTTATAGAAGAATAGTTAAGGATGTTAAAGGTATGTCCCGTATCACACATTTTCAACAAATTCATTTAGAAAATTGGGAAAATCTAAGCGATATTAATATAACAGTGCCGCAAAACGAATTATTTTACAAATAAACTTCAGTCTGGGTAGATGAATTTCCTTAGTGCTCGACATCCATTTGATATGTGGACGTCTTGAAATATGAAAATAAATACGTTTCATATATTTTTAGGGAAGTAGCAATATCTTCTGTTAATTTGGAATAATGATTTTCTTTAATTTCAAAATTCTTCTTTCTAAACGTAAAGTTTTCAATTTCTAAAATTCATTGTTTTTGTTTAAAAGCTAACACCCTGACATTAACAAAATGCACAAATTAAAAACCAAAACAAAAATTTGCGAAATATAAAGGTTACAAAAATCGATGTATTAAAACGAGTCTGAACACGGTGGTATATTTGAGGTATCACACAAACCCTAATGGCAGGGTTAAACACATCAAGTAGTGTACATTTTTCACTAAACCTCACCTACATTTGAGTACGTACCACGATGAGGAGAAGCGGTAATTTAAAAAGCAACCGGTCCAATAACATTCTAAACTGAACTATCATCCCAAACATTGTATGCTGTTACGGCAGACAGTGAATAAATTCAAAACGCTACAAAGTGTATGTAATCGATTGCTCTTACATTGTGAACAGAGTTATGCACGGCTATTGGACCAAAGGATTATTGGTTTGGTTTTGTTTGTATTTTGGCTTTCCTTACATATACTGTTTATTTTGGCGATTATAATCTGACAAAGGTTTTCTGAATTTTTCCCACTTCGCGGATAATTAATCTAATTTACATACGGCTAACTTTAAATTATTTAAACCTTTTAAATTTTTTAGGAGAGGATCACTCATTAGAATTTGCGCTTGTTGCGTAGAATTTGGTTCTCTAAGTAATTGCAACCCCTCGGAATTCGATGTACGCGAAATATCTACGTATATGCTAAAACACCAACGAATTGTTACTTTGATGCTTTTTTTTTTGTTTTTAATTATAGTCTAAACACAAATAAACGAGTAACTTGTCCTTTTTGAATTTAATAATAAAGAGCGGAGCGGAGTGGAAAATATAATAGAGCTAAATAAATAAAGCTGAAATAAAGTGTAAAATGTCAAGTAAACAGAAAATTGCGTGTGAATTTCGTAATAGTGTGCATGTTGGTGTTGCAATAAAGGAAGACAATAGAGGCGGCAGTTTGGAGAGAGTATATTGGTAGCATTGGATGGCGTCACGCGAACGTCGCGGTGCTGGCGGAGGCTGGCACCGGGTCGCGGTCAGGCAACCCGGCCGACGGTTAGCCACGTTTAACCCGCGACCTCCGGCATTCCGCATATAAGTGTTAACTACCCGTTCGCTAGCTCGTGGTTGACGCTTATGGTTGACCCAATACCACATGCCAAAGATGCGGATTGAGTTAGTATATTTAATAGACCAAATAATTGAACTTATTTTCCGAGTATTGGAAATTTATTCATTTTCATACTACGTTCATTTTAATGCCCTGACCTTTATTACACAATAACAGTAGTACAGTTGTAATTTCTGTCAAAGTACATTACTGATTTTGATGTGTTTGTTACAGGTAAAAGTTTCACGTTGACGATTATGGTCTCCACAACACCACCTCAAGTTGCAACATATAATAAAGCTATTAAAGTTACCGTTGATGGACCTAGAGAACCCAGATCTAAAACAAGTAAGAAACGTTATTAATGAAGGTAGTTAATGTTACTGAATATGGAGTATGGTCTAGAACTTTACGTTTCGTCATTGTCATTTTTTGGAAACAAATAATAAATGATTTGTTATTAACGAATAAGTTCAAAAGTATGTAATTAAAAATTATTATTAATTTAACATTAGTCAATTAGCTTTGGTATATGCGAATTCTTGCAATATTGCAGGCTCACATTCCATTAATATAAGTAATTCGACTGTAATCTCATTATATTTAGAAAGTACATTCTATATACATAAAGATAAAATATACATCGATTGGGGCTTGTATCTCGATAGCTCAGTTGGTTAGAGCGACACTATAGCAAAGTACATGTCGTAGGTTCAAATGCTACTCGAGGTAAACTTTTTATTTATATATTTAATAAAATTAATAATAATTTTTAAATATAAATCAACTCTGGACAGGCTTGTGTATACATTAAAAGATCTACAAGTCTTTATTACTCACAGTTCAGTTAAAATACTTTGAATAAAAGCTTCCTCGAAAAAGATCAAAAACATTTTTGATAGTACAGGATGTCCCAAGATATTTGGACACATTTTGATCATGAATGCTGCCTAAACGGAAAACGATAGAAACGTGTAGTTTTCACTGGTGTACTTGATTTCGCCCAAAGTTTTATTTTAGCTATAAAATAATTTTTTCCCACGAATACAAGGTGTTTTAAAAAAATTGCCATTTTTTAAAGCGAAAATAATGAAGTTTTTTAAATATAACACCCTGTATATTTTGCTGTCATCTAGAAGATGTAATCTTCTACTTTATAAAAATGTATAATATGGTACTATTTATTCCAAAAACAAAAGAGTTGTATAAGTTTATATAGGTACACCTACTGTATACACGTAGGTTAGATATACGTTTTGCTGATTAATGCTTCTAAACCAAAAAATATGCCCTTGCTCGGATTCAAAGGGCTCTGGAAGAGGTCAATGACGTCACTGGTCGCTCTTAGATCAATCTGAGAGCAACATAATAGAAAACGCTATAAGTAAATCTTTGCCATGTGTTAATGCATAATAATGAACACTGTTTTCGATTGCAGTAGGCCTAGGAATTGACGTGAAACAGTAATGTTATTTATCTGTCAGTTCACTGTTAATATTCTAGTTAACAATATCTAAATACGTTTTGTGTCCGTAGTGTCAAGGAAAAAATGATTTATACAAACCAAGAAAAAGCCCAAACTGTGGTGTTGTTCGCAAAAACAAATTCTGTTGTTAAAACTAGAAGGCAATTGCGTATGCAGTTTCAAAAAGATCCACCGTCTAGAAATTCTATTTTGAGATGATATCAAACATTTCTAAGAAATGGATCAATTGAAAGAAAAACAAGAGGTAAAATACAAAACAATCCCGATTTTTTAGAACGCATTTTAAACATACTTGATATTTTACACCAAAATAATAATCGTATTTCGATAAGAAAAATTGCAGGATTAATTGAATTTTCTAAAAGTGAAGTACAGAGGTGTATGAAAATGTTAAAACTTACACCATATAAAATACAAACTTTTCAGAAGTTGCGCGAGAGAGATTATATAAATCGAATTTTCCTGTCTGAGACAATCCTGGACCTGTACAGGGAATAACCAGAAGTTACAATAATCATGTCTGATGAAGCGACATTTCACATAGATGGAAGAATTAACAAACACAATTGTAGAATTTGGGGCACTGAAAACCCTAACGCTTTTAATGAATATCAGCGAGATACTCCAAAAGTTAATGTGTGGTGTGGTGTGACCAAAGAGATCATTTATGGACCTTTCTTTTTTTCTGAGCAAACCGTCACTGGAGTTAACTACACGGATATGTTAGAATTATTCTTTTATCCTCAAGTATAGCAATATGGTAATATGGGGGAGGTATATTTTCAACAAGATGGTGCGCCTCCCCATTATTCACTTATTGCTAGAGCATCCGTTACTCAAACTTTCGGTGAAAAGTGGATAGGGAGAGCAGGACCAATTGAGTGGCCAATAAATTCACCTGAATTAACGGTCCCGGATTTTTTTCTATGGGGGTACGTTAAAGAGAGGTGCTATAATCCTGCACCACGCAATATAGAGGAATTAAAAAATAATATTAGAAACGTTGTTGCCGGAATTACACAAGAAATGCTAGCTAATGCCTTCATGAACCTTCAGTGTCGGCTAACCAAATGTATTGAGGAAAACGGGGGACATATTCAACATTTAAATTTAAATAGTGGTTTATAATTTTTAGTTAGCAGTAACCTATTTTATGTTTTTTTCTATTTGTTCTTCATCATCTGTTATTAAAGGTTATTTACTGTTTTAAAAAAATAGTTTTTATTTCTCGTACTGGCGTAATCTCTAGCCCACCCACTTGTCCAGAACCGATCGCTAAGCTTACTGATTAGGTTTTGTTTTTGAAACTAGCATGAAAAAAGTATTATGTAAGGTACTATTGTCTAAATGTACTGGGTTGTTCATTTAAAAAACCTGAAACTTTTGGCAAATTGTATCTGACTGTGCTGA
The DNA here is from genome assembly GCA_036346205.1 of Vesta saturnalis. Taxonomy (NCBI): domain Eukaryota; kingdom Metazoa; phylum Arthropoda; class Insecta; order Coleoptera; family Lampyridae; genus Vesta; species Vesta saturnalis. The sequence continues at coordinate 2,050,702 of JARFJB010001727.1, read as the reverse complement.
TTAAAATGTATGCAGTCGGTGCATAAAAACTTACATAACTTTTGTTTTTGGAGTAAATAGTACCATATTATACATTTTTAGAAAGTAGAAGATTACATCTTCAAGATGACGGCAAAATATACAGGGTGTTATATTTAAAAAACTTCATTATTTTCGCTTTAAAAAATGGCAATTTTTTTAAAACACCTTGTATTTGTGTGAAAAAATTGTTTTATAGCTAAAATAAAACTTTGGGCTAAATCAAGTACACCAGTGAAAACTACAGGTTTCTATCGTTTTCCGTTTAGGCAGCATTCATGATCAAAATGTGTCCAAATATCCTGGGACACCCAGTATAATATCAGTGAGAAATGCTGATGTATGAAAATAAATAATTCCCTACAAACTTTATACCTACTACTTCATAAAATTAGTTTTTACTATTCCCCTCTATTTTGACGCTAAAGCTGTACTACCATCTTAACTACAAAATTACAAATTACCAAGAATATAAGTAAATGTATTGATATTTGGCAACGCCGATCCACTGCAAGGACGGAACAGGAATCGGCAGTACTAATATGGTGATACGTGTATTATATCAGGGTAAATTTGTATTTTTTTTTATTACTTTGTTTTGTCATATTTCAGTAAATTAATCAATATTTTTAATAACATTAACGTTATCATGCCCCCAAACGGCGCGCGCCTCTCTGGTTGAGAATCGCTGATTTAACGGATCGTTTAATACGAGCGGCTAAATTACAATTGCGTTCCGATAATGTGAATGTATTACATATATAAATGGTTTAAACCGTTTAAATAACAGTTTCAATGTCAAAGTGACAGAGCACTTCTGGTCTAGTGGTAGTGGTCGCCTGCCATGCGGTCGGTGCGGATTCGATTTTTTTTCTGTTAGGTTGTAGTAGTTTTGTATATCTAATACACAAAACTACTGTAACCTACGGAACGCAACTTGTGACTTAGTCGCTCGTCGTTTAATTGCCTTTTTATGACATTCCGTCAACGGGTTTTCCAAAACCAGCAAGTATAGACCGCAATATATATTTAACTCTGTCATGCGACTATACTTAATGTATACATGTTCGGAATCCATCATTGTGTCTGAAGGAGCTTGGAAAGTTCAAGCAGACCGCCTTTATCCTTGGGAGGAAATAAAATATGTTGACTTTTGTTCTTTGAGCAAGTAAAAGTATTTTATGCAAGTTAAATGTCAATCAATTGAAAAACTATTCAGAAATAACAACCTGTGCCAGTGTAGTTACTTGTGAGCAGTTGTTTTTCGAACATTGCGTATGTAAAATGGGACGAAGACCCATCGTAGATTTTATCCCTCTTTTTAAAATTTCAGTAATAATTTATACCTATGGCATAATATAGGAAGAAAATATGGAATGTAAATAAATTTTTTATGTTAATTTAGAATGACAGCTGGTCCGTACATCTACATACGTAAGTAGGAAACGTCTGGAGTAGATATACCATAGGGATCCTAACTCACTTTCTCGCACACATTCGCTGCGTCCAAGTACCAGGTTTTTCAAGGTCAAGGTCATTGAAGCTAACGTACACATTTCCTGCGTCAAAGTACAAGGTTACGTACACCTTCCCTGCGTCGAAGAATTTTGAAGGCCACGTAGACGTTTCAACCATCAGAGTCAGTTAGAACTTTCAAGGTCATTGAAGGTGTGGGAGATTCTACTTTATACAAGGGTGATATTAACTCACCGTGCACCTACGCGCCCCCGCTTCAAGGTCGAGCCGTACAAGTACAAAGTTGTTCAAAGTTAAGATCATTGAAGCTCACGTACACATTGCATGCATCAAAGTACAAGGTTTTTCAAGATCACGTACTAGTTCCCTGCGTCGAAGTCAAAGAATTTTCAAGGTCAAGGTCACGTACACGTTTCAAGCATCGAAGTCAATTTTCAAAGTCATGGAGGGTGTGGAGTATTTTACTTTTCAGGTCACCAAGCAATTTGTCAAGCCCATGTGTCGGCAAATGTTCAACATCACCTGCAGGGGTCATCTGATCAGATAATATGGGATAAGGTCGAATAAGATCGGGATACCCCTGCATAACAACGCATGGCCTTGACTCGGCCAAATTCTAAGAATTGCTTGGTGACCTTGAAAATTTGACATTGAAAAATTTCAAAAGATCACTCACACCTTCAACGGACTTAACCCACTCTAAGAATACCCCCACAGGTAGCCTTACGAATTTATTTCTAACAATACCTCTGCAGGCAACCTTGAAAATTTATTTCCGATAATAACTTCTAAGAAGGTCATCAAGAAGTTCTTAGAATTTGGCCGAGTCGAGACCATATATTAATTCCTAGAAACCAATGGTCACCAGCAGCGGTATCGTATTACAATTCAAACAGATCGTTGTTTATGCTAAAAGTAGGTTCATGGCTAAATTAAGTCAAGGTCAAATTTTAATGGTATCAAAATCAATTTTCAACGTCACCTGAAGGGCCAATTCTTGGAAATCGAAACATCTAAACGGTTCGTAAATTAGGTGTTGAAGAATGAGAGGTTGTTGTCTATGCTAAAAGGTAGGTCAAGGTTAAACTAAAGCAGCAGTTAAACACTCCACGTTGACTACCCCCAACACCTCACTATTCACATATTCAGCAAGAATGGTTGTTAACCACCGCACTCGCTTAGTCTTAAATTCACTTAGCGAGGAAGGACCTTGTGTAAGATGTGGTGGAGAATAAGTTGCATGGTCCTCATGCTGATAATGATATTGTTGCTGATGGTCATGTAGCACTAAGGAGAGCTTTTTCCCTCCCACATGTTGTAATTGTGGAAGTAGCGTTGAGGGGGGGGGGCAACAGGTGTGATACTAGAAAAGATTAATAAAATACATTAATAATGTGTATAAAGCCATACATAAATCAGTAAATGTGAAGTTAATTAAGCAACGTACTCACTGTCCCTGATAGAGACAGTAATCGGTGGAGGTGGTCAGGATGGTGCTGGTGACGGTGCTATTGTGGGGGCCGCAACAAGATATTTTCTAATATCGTAACATTCTTCTTCCTCATCCATAATGTAAATTTCTTGGTGGGTGGCGTCATTATAAGCGGCACGTAATGAATGAGTGTTCTTAAACTTAACATTATATACATGTCATTCTGGTAAGGTTAACACAAAATTATAAGGTAAACCTATTGTGGCACTTTATACAGACAAAAGCCATTGTAATACGTATCTTTCATTATAACTAGAGAATACTTTGTTAAATCAATAATAATACAAATTTTGTTTTTAGAGAGTTAACATATGAATGAATGCCATTTATTGATATAAAATTAATTGGTTTGTAGCAAAAAATTTCAATCGCGTTGTTATTTTTAATTCAATCCACGTTTCTTTGTCTTTCATTTACAACCAAACTAGATCGTTTTAAGGTCTATGGAACCGTACATTATCTGCATACAGTATGATCAAAAACCAACAAACCTGTATATTGCAAAATCGGTATATGTGCAGCCGAGACCTTAACGAATAAAAATTAGATTTGATATTAAACACGGATAATAAAAAAGCCACGATTGCTAGTGTTTCTTTGCGCAAAAATTCGTGTACGGTATTTTTTTGGCTGGGTGGAAAACCGCGAACGTCATCTTGATAAATTGTTTTTTATGTGGTATCTCATTGGCGTTGAATGCTATGAAAAAGTCACGAGCACATTCTGGGCCCTCGCAAAATTTATCTATGTGCCCCCTCATATCCATTATTGTTGTTGCGAAACAGATACCTGTTTTGGGAAATGGCTCGGGGAAACTACCTCATCCAGAGACAGGTCAGATCTTGGTTGGGACCGTAGTATTATGTAAAAATAAAAAGAAACATACTGTAAGGATAATCTTTTATTATTATAAACAATGTAGCTAATGCACGATCCAACTAACCTTGACTTACTGTTAGCATAGACAACAAACCCATCATTCTTCTTGCTTCCGTGAACTGATTAGTAGCTATCAAGTTGCCATTTTGTGTTCAAGCCACCGTGTCACGTCTTTGATGTGGAACTTCAACAACAAGCTACCTGGTTAATCATGTAATGTTACAACACGAACACTTAAGTCCCACATTCGGTGCCAAATTGTAATGTAACTACTTAATTTATTGTGCCCATGGATGGACGACACTTTGTTAAGTAACTTACCCCACTATGATAGACAAATTTTGTTAAGTATAAGTTAACCGTTGTGGTATAACTTCTTTGTGAGAGTTTGTCTAAAAAACAATTTAAACGCATGATCAATATGCAAGTATTCAGTTAATAATTGTATTAATTACACGCCTAAAGTGCCTATTTGATCTTGGTTACTTAACATTGTTTTAAAATCAAACACTTTGTGTATTAAAATCAATCTCTATCGTCGGCAATTTAGTTATAATGAAAAACTCAAAAAATTCTATTACGATTGACTTAATTTATTCGCTTTTCTGCTTACTTGGTCTCGGGAAATTACCTCCTTAATATTTACACTAAATACACATAAATGCAAAATAAATAGTAAATGCAGTAACACATTTATTTTATATAGTCACACATAAATATGGAAATAAAAATATCAGGCCTACGTTCCCTAAATCCGGCTATTTAAATAAAATATCTAGAACATGTAAGTGGAGTCAATGGTCGAGTTCTGCTTCGGTGTAATTACTGTATGGTTAAGTTAATTACAAAATAAAAATAAAAAATTATAAATATTTTTGCAGGACGTAACCTTTGAATACTTCACACAACATAAATATGAAATAAAATATGAATACCTTTTATCGTTAAATATACCTAGTCCATTATCGATATAAGTTAGCAACTAAATGATTTAAATTGTGCATGTTGGCGGCTAAGTTTAAAACACCCTGTATGAAATATCAATGAGATGGATATATGGAGTTAACGGGCAAGCGCTTATTTATTGGTTACAATTTCACGTCACTAGCTTCGTTATTAATGGAGATATCGCTTTCAATGTGGACTAGAATTTTTTCAAATTTAAAAAAAAAATCGAAATATCTCGAAAATACTTTATTTTTGGTATAGGACATTGTGCACAAATTTTATCTAGAATTTCATGCAGAATTCGAAAATAAAATAAAAAATATTAGGTTCCATTTAAAATAACAAAGTTGACGTCTACTTCCGGTATAACCGGAAGTGCCACATTCAGGACAATATTATATTTGAACACAGCGTCATCCAAAACCTACAGCTTCGTAATTTCAGATTTTTAACATAACTTTATCCGCCATTACTTTTAATCAAAGCTCTTCGCACCACACCCTGTATACACTAACTGTTCGTTGAACTTTAAATTTAACCAATGTTAAATTATTCCATATTACAATTTATAAGTCAGCTGTTTTTTATCTGACTATATAGACACTTTTGCTTCGTTGTAAGTCAAATGGCCTTGTAACTTTATGTTAATAACTAACACGAAATTTATTAATTTGTAACTATTTTAGAAAATGCCGCACTTGGTTTTCAATGTCACCACTTTGGACATTGAAAATTTACATACATGCGACTGTGTCTTTTGGCAGCTGAATTAAAGACCCTTTTCTTGTTGTTTTTGTACCTATATTTATAACTTCTCATCCCTCAACTAGAAGGGATAATTTATTTAACCAATCAAAATTCGTAAATTGAATTATAAAGAAAGTCCTGTTCATTTCCCTTAAAATTTACCTTTTATTTTTATTGCGCAATATACACAAAATTTTATTTTTCCTAAATTCAAATAGGCGCAAAGCTTTTATGTGAAACAAATGTGCAATCCTTATTCATCACAATATGCCCTTCCCATTGTTACATCATTTTCTACAATCGTTTGCAAATTTTGCCAAATTTACGTTAATTTCACTGATAAGTGCCGCCTTTTTTGTTACCCGTGAAACTAATACAAAGTCGCTCACAGACTCGTCATTGCTAGAAACAAATGTTAAATTTTTATCTTACTAAAAACATTACCTAAAATTTTGCTTAAAACTTGATTTTGCCCTGTTTTAATATCATATTATATCCTAAATTGAAACTGTTTAGGTGTTACGTTATATTCAAATGAAATATATCAATGGAATCATAATTCAATTTAAACCACTAACAGTGGCGTAGTTTATATTTTTATACAGGGTGGCCCATTAGTGTGTGAAGTGCAATAACTTACTTAGGATCAAAAATACAAACAAATAATTTAAATAAAAGTTGTTATGTTTGCGCAGATACACATTTCTAGAATATTTTGAGATATACAGGGTGTTCAGCCTAAGCGAGACAATATGAAGTTTACTTTTTTTAATAGGACACCCTGTATCTTTGTTTACCATCGAATTCGGCGTAAAATTCTGCATCTAGCCCTATCTTTTCTTTTCCCATAAATTGAGATGTTGCCAAGCTGGAGCGAAAAATATGAAGATTTGACGAAAATTGATGCACTATAAATGCTGCCAAATAAACGTTATCAGTGCTAAGCAACTAAACTTATTTGGTAGGTACGAAGGTAAAGGATAGCTGAAATGACTGAACATAGTAGAAGTTTCGTTTGTGGTTTGGGGTGTTTTTTGGATAAGCATTAATTCAGGGAATTTCAAATAGCAAAAACTTGATTTTTTTGAATGGAACACCCAGTACATTATTTTACCATCTTGTAAAACTATTTTACCATCTTGTAAAACTATTTTATTCGAATTATGTCTGTATAATGTACTCTCTAAAATTGATTGTTTTTAAGAAAATTGCATTTTTAGCTTATGATTTAAAAATATTCATGTTTTTAACAAGCAAGCTCTGAATGTGACGTTTAGAATACTTCTACTTTCTATAATTGTTTGTGACCAAATCAAACTAGTAATTTTCTACCTTTAAAAACTGTCATAAAACAAATAGGGTATTTACAAAACTTAATTAAGCAAAAATAACCTTACCAACAAATGAAATGGAAATATCCATAGTTTTAACAAGTAACCTGTGAATTTGACGTTTGCGCAAGTCAGAGTGATTAGTTATTATCTAGAAGTGTTGTAAATGTGTAGCTATTAAAAGCAATTAATATCATGAATTTTCCGATAGAGGACAGATATGATTTTTGTACTGGGTGCCAGTGATAAAAACTGTTTACTCGCACAAAGGATTTATCAACAGAAATTTCCAGATAGAAGACAGCCAAGTAAAGAGACATTGGAAAATGTGCTTCAACGAGTTACCAGAACTGGCAGTGTAACTTACGAAAAAAGCGAAAGGTTGAAGACTGCAATAACAGAGGACAACGAGATGACCGTAATGTTAAAAGAATATCCTCATATCTCGACACGGGAAATAACAAAACAAACCGACATAAATCGTACTGTCGTTCAAAAAATACCGTGTAAGAACAAAATTTACCCTTTCCATATACAGCGAATGCAGGAACTATTGGATGATGATTATGAACAGCAGTTAACCTTCTGTGAGGGGGCTCAACAACAAATTGAGCAAAACAGAGATTTTTTCAATTTTGTATTATTTGCCGATAAAGCAACTTTTCATAGAAATGGGTTTGTTAATAGACACAATTTCCATTATTATGCAACAGATCAACGGCATTGTATACGGACTATCAGTCAAACAAGGTGGTCATTAAATGTATGGGATGGAAAAACTGGGAATCATGTCATAGGCCCATATTTCTATGACGGAACTGTTAATGGGCAAGTTTATTTAAATTTCTTACAAAACGAATTACCACAACTACTTCAGCAATTACCTGGTCATGATAGGCGGCGAATGTGGTACCTACATGACGGGGCACCAGTTCACCATACCCAACTGATCAATACACATTTAAATAATGAATTTCCCGGACGATTGATAGGTAGACGATGACCCCATAAATTTTTTTTGGTGGGGTTATGTCAAAGAACAACCATACAAAACACCCGCGACTACTATGGAAGACATGAAGAATAGAATTAGAGAGGTTTTCCGTACTGCTAATGTCGATATGTTACATCGTGCTAGTAGAGCTTTTGAAGATCGCATACATTATTGTATGGAAGTAAATGGTGGTCATTTTGAACATTTAATAAAATAGTTATCTGACGTTTTTAGTTCTTTCTTTTTTGTTGTCAGTTATTTTTGTTCAATTTGCTTATTTTGAGTTTTGTAGATACCCTATTTATTTTATTACATTTTTTAAAGGTAGAAAATTACTGGTTTGATTTTGTCACAAAAAATGATCGAAAGTAGAAGTATTCTAAACGTCACATTCAGAGCTTGCTTGTTAAAAACATGAATATTTTTAAATCATAAACTAAAAATGCAATTTTCTTAAAAACAATCAGTTTTAGAGAGTACATTACACTGACATAATTAGAAGGGATAAAATAGTTTTACAAGATGGTAGTATAATATACTGGGTGTTCCATTAAAAAAAAATGAAGTTTTTGCTAATTGAAATCTCCTGAATTAATGCTTATCCAAAAAACACGCCGAACCCCAAACGAAACGTCTACTATGTTCATTTCAGCCATCCTTTACCTTCGTGCCTACCAAATAAGTTTAGTTGCTTATCACTGATAACGTTTATTTGGCAGAATTTATAGTCACCAATTTTCGTCAAATCTTCATATTCTTCGCTCCAGCTTGGCAACGTCGCAATTTATGAAAAAAGAAAAGATAGGGCTAGATGCAGAATTTTACGCTTCATGTTGTCTCGCTTAGGGTGAACACCCTGTATATCTGAAAATACTTTAGAAATGTGTATCTGCGCAAACATGACAACTTTTATTTAAAACATTTGTTTGTATTTTTGATCCTAAGTAAGTTATTGCACTTCCACGCACTAATGGGCCACCCTCCATATTTCAATATGTCAAAATGCAACGTTTACACATGGATTTTGTTATTGAACTCAATGAATATTACCCTATCTTTAGCGTTGATAGAAGCAGTACTGAACTTGTTTGAAACCCTTCAACCTATATTGCATAACTTGAATTTCAATCATGCAACGCACTCAAAAATAAACTCCTCCAAGACACATGTCCCAGAGCCGCCATTAACGGTGTGTAGTGGAGAATGGATAAGATCCATTCCCCATCACAAAGACGCGATAATTACTAACATTAATGTGCCGCATCACCTCCACTACGGCACAGCTATAGGACTATAGGGCCCCGAACCTAAAACAGGGTGGGTAGCAACCACACCCTGACATGGCCTGGCCGAGAAGCGATCGAGCACCATGAGGACAGCTGGTCCTAAAGTCAGTCTCCACCGCCGAAGCGGGGTAAATCACAAACTCAGCTGATGAGGGGGTCAGTTCCACCAACTACCACCATCGTCACACACACTCCCCACGCGTGGTACTAAACCCATTGACACTGGTCGGTCCATAGCCGTGTCCCACGTGGCTACTTCCCAACCCAGCGCCCGCCCCCTGATTTCGACGTCATCCACACAAAACCAAAAAAAAAAACAAACACATTCACCCAAAAACAAAATCAATATATACGTCACATCCGGGAATTCAAAAAGTCACAATCGGCAATCGGTACGTACATTCATCAAATCAAGGTCGTCAATCCAGTAAAATATCTTAATCGTCAAACAAGTATCGCCATCAAATAAACATCGTAATCAGACTTCCTAAAACTATCCTAATTTAAATTCAACGCAAACCTAACCTAAAAAGAACAATTATCCTAACTCTACGCTAAACCCCCAAAAAAAAAAAAAATAATGGGCTAAAATTGTTAAAGCGTATTAACGATAAAGCGGTGATCTACGAAGGTATGTGCGCGGTTGTGTTAATAAGTAAAAACTTCTGTCTACACTCTGAAATAAAATGATTAGATTAAATTTTCTACTGTCATAAGTATTTTTTATTAGTATTCACATTTTAGTCCCACGAAGGACCCATAATTTTTATGAAATTAGAAAAAAAAATAACTGGGCAGCAGTATCGAAGGAAGCTCTGGAGAATTACAGCAACCAACATACTTTAATTTAAGAACAACTTTTGTATTCAAACAATATCAGTTAATTGCCAATCATGAAGTTTTGTATTTTATTAATGAAATTGCTCTAAAAACTTTTAGTTTGTAGAATCACTTTAGTTGCTATGATTTTAAAATTAAATTTCAAAACTTGCGAGTGGAAGAATTTGCTGTACCCACACTTCAAATATTACCAAATTTGAAAGAAATTCCTTAATCAGAAATTGAGATTACGTGTGTTATTCGAAAATATATTTTAAGTTTGTATCAAGTACTAAGACTCCACATGTCATCAATTAATGACATCACAATGTTTTCTTATTTAACTAATTTAGGGTAAGGCTTCAAAACTATAACTATGAAAAGTCATTTGTTTAAGAATATTTTTGCAACTTTATTTTACATGTGTTTGGTCAAGTCAACAAACGATAAAACGTTTTATGATTGGCTTTTGTGTAAATCGTAAATTAAACGTGCCATTGCACAATCTTCAACACCCATTCCTAAAAAATTGTCAGATGAAAATTTTGTATGTCCTACTTTAAACTGTATATATTTACCTAAGCTCTGGAAAATAGTTGTATCTTTTAGCCTTGGTGTAGGTAATTTTCCAGTAATAACATCACCAACTGGTCCTTCAAATTTGACACCGAATGCTTCAATGTGCTTCAATTCAGTTTGAGCACCTTCAGGATAATCGTAATACACTTTGCATGAACGGTAGGTGTCAGCATCTAGCTCTGTTTTAACGGGGCTAACACCAATTGCTAAAAAATGTAATGGTTAATTTTAATCAAACTTATTTGCAATTTACAATTAATATGCGCTCCTTGCTTAACCCATGGGTATTTAACTAAAGTTTCTCCAACAGTTGTCGCGGTAACGATTATATCTGCATTGTTGATACATTCCTGTACAGAGTTTGCAGTAGAATAGACAGTTCGGTTCAAAGCTTTATTTTGTTCTGCAACTATAGCAGCAGCTTTAGATGCAGTTCGGTTCCAAATACGCACCTAAAGAATAAATGTATAAAAACACATTTACAGTATTGGCTAATCGTTACCTCATCAAAGTTAAAGTATTTCTGAAAAGCAATTGCATGAATCCTTCCTTGAAGACCCGCACCGATGACTGCCAAAATTTTATTAGGCTTTCCACAATTAGCTCCATGTAGATGCTTAGCAGCCATTACTGAGACAGACGCAGTCCTCCATTCCATAGATTGATTTCCAGCAATAATCTTAACAATTGTATGTTACTGTGAAACACATAATAAAAAAAATGTTACTTACAGCTTTGGTAACACCGGTTTTCTCATCCATATACGTAATATCAGAGTGTATAATTGGTAAAGGCGGTTGAAGTGTGGGATTGTCTGCAAATTTAGTAAATGCATGACTTACTAAAGCACCGTATTTTGGATCTTTTAAGTAAGCCGGCATTACAAACAAGAAGTCAAATTTAGGTGCTACTTGCACCTTTGGACGTGGACTTTGGTACGCATCACCGGTTGATATACTTTCCAAAGCACGTTCTGCCGCTGCAAATGTTTTTTCCCATGTTATTAATTCAACAACGCGATCGTCGCTAATGTACTCGTAGGGGCAAGACGCCATTTTGGTAACTAAAAAATGTTTAAAGTTCCTTTCTATTTATATAGTAACGAAACCACTTCCTTCGTAAATTCAATAACAAGATAAAAGGTGTTTTAATACAATAATAGATAACACATTGCAATTTTGTGGCCACAAACATATATTTTGTTAGTAGGTACTTTTTTTCTATGTTTCTCTAATACAATGTTTATTAATATTATTGTTAGTTAGTAAAGTAATAAATATCATTAATAAAACTATTATAAAGCTAGCAGTGACCATTAAAAAAAATGAGATAAGGATATAGTTCACTTTTAGAGTTATTAATTAGTTTCCTTTAATTAAATTAATCAAAATTGTGATCGCTAAACAACCTGTCATAGTTGCAGGGTCGGTCAATTAGCAGTAATAAAATGAATGGAAACAGTCATGCAAAAATAATTACAGAAGAGATTAGTTTTCGCAAGCTTTGAAGGCAGCTAGCAGAAATATAAATTTAAATAATCTCATACCACCGGATATAAAAATATTTACTTTAATAGCGTAGTGTGTATCTCAAAAGTTTAAACGTATCTACAATTGTAGCTCTTATGTTCAGAAACAAGAGTTTTCAAGAAGAGAAAATGTATAAAAACTTAAATGTACAGATAATTTTTTTACTTTAGTACGTATTTCACATAAAGAATTAATAGTAAAGCACAACAACAATATAAAATGTAAAAACCGGAGTAACAAAAAAAATCTGGAGTATCTCTCTGAACATTCCCGTATACATACGACATATACACCATAAAAGTAGTAGCAGATGTATATACTTACGTGATAAAGCTCTACGTAAAATGCAAAAACGAAAGTAAAATTTTTTGGTTTCATGTTTTACAAATGTCCTTCAACACTTTAATTCTATTCTAAAATAAAAAGGACAATAAGTTTCTTTAGGACTTTCACTATTTGTTAAAACATATTTTAATAATATTGTAAGGCAGGTATTTAAAACAAGGCAAAATGCACTTATAAGTAGTTCTTAACGTTTAATGCTTGCAAAAAATTTTTAGTTAGTGACCTACGCCATTTAAAAGTGTAAACGTATATTAAAATAAAATTTAAAACAATTTTAACACAATGATATACAAAACTTCTAGAAACGTTTAATTTTCATCGATTTGGAGTGACATAACGTCTATGGACATTATTTAACGCATAACGATTTGTTACAAAACGTCGGTAGACGTCGGCCCGCAAGTATGGATACCATATGAATAAAATTACACTATCACTACACACGCCTGTGCGTGTGCATGAGCGTTTGCGTGTGAGTGTGCGTGTGCGTGCGCGGACGCGTGTGCGTGTGCGTGTGCGCGTGCGTGTGCTTGTGTGTGCGTGTGCGTGTACGTGTGCGCGCTCGGGCTCGTGCGCGTGTGCGTGTGCGTGTACCTGTGCGTGTGCGTGTGCGTGTGCGTGTGCGTGTTCCGTGTCAACGTGATCTGTGTGCGTGTGCGTGTTCGATGTCGTGATCGTGTTATGCGTGTGCGAATAAAAGTGCGTGTTCGTGCTGTGTCGTGTGCGTGTGTTAAACGTTGTAAGATGTGTGTGGCAGTG
>JARFJB010001727.1:1967500-2035000 GCA_036346205.1 Vesta saturnalis | reverse complement strand
AGGTATCAAAATACCTCACGTAGATTATTTATGTTTTGTGCAATATTTTGATACGACCCGCATTTTAGCTGAAAAAGAATTCCTAAAATAGAATATATATGTTACTTCAAATTTTTTTAAATATCGGAATAGTAATTTTATAAAAAAGTGTGTTGACATATTTTTTCAAGAAAATTGAATTTTACATAACTTCTCTTCATAAAATTTTCTAATATAAAACGAAAATTGATTAAATAGGATTAAAAATGCTTTAACTGTATTATCGATATTTTTACATAAGCTCTTTGACGTAAATTGTTGTTTCTGTTTTTACAATGTTGCCTACTTTCGTAATGAGCTTATCATAAAAGAGACTACATACAGTCCGCGCGGCCAAAGAATGCCTGAACGTTGGATGCGCATTCGTCCAACTTCAAGTCTCTTAAGCGCGGCATGTCAGTGGCGTCGCCTCCAATTAGCGCGTTCCGTTTATTATCATGTATTACACTAATTAATTATTTATTTCTGTTATTAATTTACATACGTACTTGTTAATTTAACTTTATTACAATTATTGCAACAAAACGACAGTGAACCATTTTGTGTCCTATGTGAATTTTAAGGCTCATAATACTCAAATTTATTAGACAAATATGTATAAACAACAAATACAAAATGATTGTGTAACTTATTTGTTAGTAGTATTTAATATTATTATAGTAGGTAATTATCGCCGTTTGAGTAACTTTTCCCCAAAGTGTATGGAAATATAAAAATTGATTACCTAAGAAATATCATAATTTTTTTAAATCCTGAATAATACTCTTAAAATACAGCCTATTCTGTTTCTATAATTAAAAATCGAACTTTTTGATTTTCATAAACGATTAAACTGTTGTGTACATTTGTAATTCAAATATAAAATTTATTACTTGTCAACATGGTTATTTTTTTATTTTATATATGTTTAAACTATTACTGTTCATATGTAATTCAAATAAATAAAATATTTTAAAATTTCTTGTGGTTTGGTGACGAATAATTGAAAACGCGACACCGACCCCAGTGGTAATGTTTTCAGTCGCTATTGCCTTAACGAGTGCGGCCGAATGCACGAACATCCATGCGCGACACGAGGCATTCTTTGGCCGCGCGGACTGTAATTATCCTAAAAAAATTGTTATTAATATTATTTAATTTTTTTAAATTTTCACTTTGTAGGTTGGAAGGTCGTGTGTTGTTCCACACCAGATATTTGTCAAATATTCTTTGTTTTCAGGATGGATCCATAAGAGATGGAGCAGCAGGGAATGCTGCAATTATATGAGGAATTTCCTTCTAATGAAGAAGTCCATGATCCGTTCAATGACATAGAAGGTCAATACGGATCAGATGAAAAGTATGATCCTACTAATGAAGCACCCCTTTCTGATAACTCAGGCGAACACCTAGCCCACTTTCACCAGAAGATGTGATAGTAGCAACAAATGACGAATCAGAACATGAGACGCTATCCCATGTAATAGGGGATGGAAGGGAAGAAACTGTCCCATATATTTCAGATTTTTCCTGTGAGTAGATTTGGTGGGTCTGAAAATATCAGTAAATAAAGTACTCTGCCAATTGACATGTTCCGAAAGTTTACCGCTGAAATATTGGATTTTGTAGTTTCGTAAACCAACCAATACGGGAAAGCCTTATTCTTGACAAATTGAGACCCTTAACAAGGCATAGCAGGCGACAAACTTTCCGTAGGACAAACAATGAGGAAATAGTGCAATTTCTAGGCATATTGAAAGAGCAAATAAAGTCAACGAGTGTGAGAAAAATGTTTACCCACTCTGACTAGTTGTATTTTCAACCTATTTTCATTTATATTGTGTCTAGGAGGAGATTTGAGCAACTGCTTTGCTGATGAATGCACTGATGAGAGTATTTCAGATGGCTTATTCTAACTTTCTTTGGACGAATCCTTATTACTTTTCCGCGGAAGAATATAATTTAGACAATATATTAAAAACAAGACACCGATATACGGCACTTTTTATGAATTAGCGACGTCAAATAGCTACCTGCTGAATGTGGAAATATATTCAGGCAAGACTGAACCCATCAAGACCCATGTATTTCAAGAATTCAGAAATTAGTCTTAAGACTTATGCAGCTATATATTACGAAAGGACATACACTTTTCATGGATAATTGCTATAATACAGTTGATCTCCCAGAAACATTACTCACATATAAAACCCAAGTGTAGGAACATTGAGAAGCACCTTCAAGGAAAATCCTAAACAAGTTACTGGGAAAAAAGTTAAGAAAAGGGAACATTTCTGGGTGAGACATAAAATAGTGTATGCCTCAATATGGAGAGAGAGAGGATAGACGTCCTTGTCATAACAACTAAAAATCATCCAGAACTGATGGAACCAAACCTTTATAGAAAAATGAAAAGAAAACCAAAGGAAGTTTCTATATATAATGAGCATATGTCGGGGATCTTCCCCTCACAAACCGATTAGTTGGTTTAAGAAAGTATTTTTCAATCTTTTAGAATTCACAACATCTCAATTTATATGCGAAGAATTTTTTATTTAAACGCCACTTCTAGTACCTCGAGCAGCTTGAAATTTAATATCTAACAGTTTTTCAGCATCTTTCATGCGTGTGAGAAATTTAGATTACTTGAAAGGATTTGAAAACTGTGTAGGTTAACAAGTACTTTAGGTGATCCTACATGTCACAAGAGTTGACTTGGATTCATGATTTTAGTATAATAGCCGTAGGGCAAATGTCATCACTCCAGCTCAAATGAGTTAAGCTTTTGAGTAATTCCGTGGGTCTTATCAAAGCTGTTATTTCTTCTAGTTTTGTACAAATTTCAGGTTTTAACTTCGTTCTATTCGACTGAATAGTTGTTTCCATACCTGGCCAACGATATGTAATTTATCTATTTCGATTATTCTGATCTATTTTCATTTTTAGAAAATCTTCACAGTATTATCGGGTGAGAGAAAAATGGTTGTATTTAATATAATAGTACGATTTAAAATTAATTAAGAGGAACTGTACAATTTCATTTATTAAACATTAGTTAAACTTGTTCAATCCTAGTTGTGGTCTAAAAGAAACCATAATTGATCATTGTTAATTTTACAAATAAAATTATAAATAAAGATTTTGGATATGAATGATACCAATAATGACCAGCACCGACAAACAAGGCTTAGTTCTTGTGAATAGTGGTAGTGTATTTGGCTGTTATTCCAACCATAACAAAAAAAGATTTAGGACATTTTGGTCATGACCATGTGCGGTCTCAAAAATGACGCCCAACATAATAAAATCATAATATTTAGTTTTTGACCATCCAGGCAATATATTTGGCTGTTTAACCAAACTAGAGTATTGCTAAAGTAGGGCATTTTGGTGGTGAGCAACACCGAAAAACTATAAAATTTTATTTTGGCCTATCGGGATAATGCATTTTACTGTTTTCCCAACAAATTTAGTGTATTATTAAACAATTAGAACATATTTAAACCTAAGGTATGACCAATGCATTTAAACCATCATATCACCGTTTTTTTAACAAACAAAATACACCCACGTACCACACATAATTAAAAAACACCGAACGCGTTTCAATTTCGAACGTATATACCATCAGCGAGTAACGCTTCATTGCTAATCTGGTGAAAGTGAAAGTTATAAAAGTTTAATGAGTTCTGAGTAGCCTAAAGGTCCTTGTACACCATTATTCCTTAGAATTTTTTTGTTTTTAAAGATCTCTAAACTTTCATAACAATCAAGTTCGTGCGTATTACTAACATGTTTGATTAATGATACCTCATCTATTACATGATTTTTATCAAACATATGTAGGGCTAAGGCAGACTTGTCCCAACGTTTGTATTTTATATGAGCCAAATTTTCTTTAAAGCGAATTTTGATAGGTCGTTTAGTTGGCCCCACATATATTCGTTCACAATTTTTACAATTAATCTTATAAATCCTGCTTATCCACTTTATCTTTTGGATTGCCTAAAAGAGTTTGCAAACTATTATCTGACGTAGTGCCTGTTTTCAAATTAATTTTGGAAAAGATTTTAGATAGATCTTTTGTATAAGCAGGATACTTTGGTAACTTTACATACTTTGTTTCTATTTGTTCCCTAACGTTACCTAATGTAGTTACGTTCTTAACCCTCATCCTATGTGTTTGTTTCCTAACTATATTTATAACCACTTCATACGAAAACCCATTGTATGCAGCAATTTCTTTAATAGTGCGCAATTGTTTATTATAATTTTGAACTGAAAGAGGAAAATTAAGCAATCTATGAACCAAAAAGTTAAAACCCGCAAGTTTATGCTGTCTACAGTGATTTGAGTCATTGGTTATGAATCTTTTAGTGCTAGTTTCCTTACGATAAATATCTATATCTAGTTTACTACCATTTCTTGTTACCAGGGTATCAAGGAACGGGAGACTGTCATTGGCCTTTATCTCATAGGTAAACTTGATTGTCGCAAAATTTAGAATTTAAAGTTTCTACACAACACTACCTCTTACCTACACCCGCCCAGCCACGTGTACCTTCCGTGATTTCTACACCCACCTCCCCTAACCCTAATCCCACCCGCTCTCAATTCTCGAGGTATTGCATCCGCAATATCCCGAAATCCATATCCACAAAAAAATTCCTATTCACATCCCTTAAACCCCTAAACCTTCCCTGGCTAAACTAAACGTTTAACCATAACCACACCTTTTTCCTAGAGACCTCCTCCCCCTTGCCAGATGGTACACAGCTCAGGCTACGCCACCATTTCGGTGATCCCACCGTCATCCTTACCCAACTATCAGGTCCCCGTCGTTACAACACCACTCCTAGAGCACCCTCCTTTTCCTACGTGATTCGTAACGTAGGTAAGGACATCCTAGAACCCGACATCCCTTATCCATGCCATTACCTCTTCCCAAACCACCCTCGAGTACCCCCTCGCACGCGGTGTCGTCATGTTCGGGCGACACTACAGTTGCGAACCCTCCCTTATCCCTCAACCTCTCCCTAAGTATTGCTCCACTTGCATGCATGTGGGGCATACCGCTGAGGCGTGTCCCACCCGCTCTATCCGATGTGCCAACTGTGGCGAAAGCCACAGATCCTCCTGTAAATCCTCGGCTTACTAAAGGTGTATCAACTGCGGGGAAGCTCACCCTACCTTATCATTCAAGTGCGGGAAGCGGCGGGAATCTCCCAGTTCTCCGTCAAAGATGGCTTCCCTCGAACCTATCTTGTCTTCCGAAGAGTCCGACTCGGAAGACACAACCCACCTTAAACCCTCTCCCGACGCGGAATCCCTATCCATCAAAGATTTCCTTCAAATCCTCACCCACTCCCTCTTCCAGATGTTCTCCGACCGGTGAGATAGGGTTGTCCGCACACGAGTCTCGCTATCCCGAAACTTATTGCAACGGAGGATCAGCATCTGCGTGTCCAGTACACGGATAAAGGTCGCCGCAATCCCCCAAGCCAATCCTTAACTCCTTCCACAATGGATCTCCTAGCACGGACAGTTAATGCCAGGGGTGTTCGTCGGAAACGCCCCTTCTTAAACACTTTTTACAAACACACAATAGACACACTATTTCCATCACGGAAACAAAACTCACACCCAGATGCACACTTAACTTCAACACATTTCACACTTATGTAAACAATAGTCAACAAGGAACCGCACTCTTAATTAAAAATTGCTTCCCATCCACTCTTTTTCAACTTCCTGCGCACCTGCAGTATCTCGAATGCGTTGCTGCGACGGTGCACTTTCCCACTCCTATAATATTTATTTCATACTACAACCCGCCCGGCCACAACACCCTATCCGACGACCTTTTCATCTACGCCTCTAGCCTCCCTTATGCAGTCATACTAGGTGAGTTCAATGCCCGCCACATTCAATTCGGTGACACCGCAACTAATGGCAACGGTAACAGGATATGCTCTGCTCTGTTGCAGTTGCCGCTCTTGCGAATCGCCAACACACAGCCAACATATTTCGAACATTTAAGTGCCTCAATAGTAGATCATATCATACTTTTCGAACCCATAGCTCACTATGTCTACCGTCAGTGCTTTCTAGGCACCACGATCACAGCAGATCATACACCCCTACTGGTCAAAACTTCATTTTGTCCAGCTCCCCCTACACCTCCTCAATACACAGTAATTAAAGATTTTTCTAGAGCAGACTGGAATGTGTTCTCCGAACACATCTCTAGCAACCTTCCTACACCCAATCTTCAACCGACCCAAGATCTCGAGAGAGCCATTAGAGACCTAACTTCCATAATTGCGGAAGCGGTCGATATCTCTGTACCACTAAAAAACATCGACACTTCCCGCAAACCGCCCCCACAACATATTGTGCACTGTATCAAAGATAAAATTCTTGCGATCCAAGGACCCGGCTCCCAAGACCGAATACAATCGCCTTAACGCCTTAATCAGGCGAGAAGCCAACAAACACGCCAAAGACTCCTGGACCAAGGGCACCTCCCAGCTAGATTACAGAAATGTTAAACTCTTCTGGCAACAGTTGTATAGACTGACTAGAAGGAAAGTCAACCCTAAATCCCATCTAAACGACCTACAGGACTACCTAATTTCCTCCGACCAAGGAAAGGCCGATTTCTTTGGTCGTTACCTCCAATCCATTTTCCAATCCCCCGATGTTCCCCAATTCGATAACCGGTTCAAAGCACTCTTCGAGGGTCGCCTTGAATAATTCCGCAACCTCAACCTTCCTGAAATCCAACTCGATAACGAGTCCCCCCATCACGCCCGACCAGGTCCACACTTATTTCAAAAAAGTTAAAAATTCTGCCCCAGGTCATGGCGGCCTAAATTTTTCGCATAAAATCCTTTTCACTGTTGAAGCAAAATTCGCAAGCAATGGAATTTGTAATAGAAAAAACCATGTGTTTTGGTCTGCAGACAATCCACATCTCACAGTAGAAAGGCGGGATCAACAAGTGTTTTCTGTAAATGTTTGGTGTGGAATTCTTGGGACTTTATTTCTACAACGAAAATTTGAACTCAGAAGTATACGAAAGATGTTTAATTACCAATTTGGAATAAATGCTGTATAATGTACCTTTGAATACAATTCACAATCTGTAATATTTTCAGCAAGATGGAGCTCCAGCACACAACTCGATTAGAGTTATGAATTACTTGAATGAAAGATTTCCAGATACAATTGCAACACGTGGTACAAGTTTTTGGGCCTCGGATCACCGGACCTTACTTCGTTAGATTTCTTTTTGTGGGGAACAATAAAAGACAAGGTGTACAAAGAAAAACCAACTGATATAAATAATTTAAAAGAAAAGGTTTCTATTGCTATTAATTCTGTAAAAAAAGCCATGTTACGAAAAGTTCAAAACAACATTATTAAACGTTGTCAATTTTACGTACAACGTAACGCCTGTCATTTTCAAACTGTTTTGATCTTGAATTGTGTTCAAATTAAACGTTAATAATTGTAGAATTACTTTAAAATTAGAGTTTTTCCCGACGTTCCTGTTTTATTTTTAACAATTTTCAACCGTAACCATAACGATGTATTTAATTAAATGATTTTTTTTAATTACTGAATGTTTACGAATTATTATTAAAATTAGATATACAACTTTCGCTTATGGTTGCTACTTAAAAAAAGGTAAGTTACGGTTGTAATTCAAGCAGTGATTAAAAATTTTGTTTGACAGTAGTGCATCTAATTAATCTTAAAATTATCTATTAAAAACCTCTTTAAGATTTTACTGTATTTTTAATAACTAACGAGCCAACGTTGATTGAAAATTTTAACGATTTTCAGTTGTTCTCAAATAAATCGGAAACTTGGCAACAATGGTCAATTTCTTGCCGGGTTCTAAATCTTCAGGTAGTTCAGCCCAACTTTGCTAGTTTAACCAACTTTGTATCTTTTATAATAACAAAATTGCCCATACAAAACGTAGTGATATTTTTGCCACCCTGTATATATATTTGACGTGTTAGTTTTCAAAAACCATTATCATTTACTAAGAAAGATAATTGTAATTGTTACCAAAACGTATAATTTGTAAAATATGAATAAAAATACACGATTTTATACCCAAAGGTAAGCATCTTAATTACCGCTAAATGTATTCAAGTGTTGGCTTATCACTGGCGCAAACGGTTTAAGGACCAAATGAAGTCACCTTAATTGCAAACTAAAGGTTCATGGAAGAATGAATACGAACTTCCGCGGATACGTTTAATAAGCGTCATATCAAACTAGTTTTTTAATGGAGGTAATTAGTAATTTTTAATAATCAGGCATAATTAGCGTTTGAAGTTAGATTTAATTAGATTAGGTGTAGATTGAACTAAATTCAGTTTCCAGTATTGAGCGTTTTAATGGTTTTGTAAGTACGATGACGATACAGGAGAGTAACAAATATATATATTTAAATTGATGTTCATCAAATATATAACGTAATGTAATCGAATAAGCACATTTCGAATGATTCCTTGTAATTCTCTCTAATTTCAAACTCCTTTTCCCGAAAATAATTACATTTCCTTGGAGTATATATTAATTAATGTCTGTAGCAGTTGGTATCAGCAGGAGGTGACAAACCTAGCAGGACAGGGGAGTCTACGACAGCTGGACACTTTCCTGCTGATATGTATTAGATTAGGGTGAGAGCGGAGACACTTGCGGGACCAATGCTTTTTACTAAGCTTTTCGAATTGATCCATCATTTGAAGGATAATTCATTTGTAATTTTTTAGCACTTTTTAACGATGACGTATTGGTTATTTTCGTAACAATTATTTTTATCTTTTTAACGCATAAGCGTAACCATGGAATTTTCCGGGAACGTCGTTTATCTTTTACGTCATTCACAGATGTAAAGTACCCTAAAACACTCTATTTTCGTGTTAATTTTCTCATTTCACATGCAGAACTTCAATTAATAACAGTTTCTTGTTACTTGATTGACGCCTTATCTTTGGCTGATATAAATGTATTCAATCGAGATAGTTTTCTTCTCCTGTAAAAAAATGTACAATTATTTAGAAATCACTGCAAGTATAGACAATTCTAATTATAAATTGTTTACAACATTTAAATATGCAATGTGCCCTTTAATGATAAAACACGAAATTAAAAAGTTTAATAGGTGGTTGCACAAAAGTGGTTTAAGCCGGGATTATTTTAATTTTGGGATTAAGAAATACGATAGCCAGGTTCTCACATATTGACATAATTGACATCACACTTCTTAATCCCAGGATTAAAATAATCTTGGCTTATACCACTTTTGTGCAACCTGCTCCATGAGTAATAGCTTCTTTTACAAGATACGAGGCAACTAGAAAAAATCTACTTAGTTATGACTGCCGACAGGAACTACTAATACGAATGGCTTAGTGGTTCAATAGTGATAAGATTTTTCTGCTTTTAGTTCCAATTGGCCAAAGAAAATGATTTTTTTGCATTGTCATCAAGAGGTTGTTAATATATTAACAGAATTTTTTTAAAACTATGATTTCCGAATGTAGATAGAAGGTCCTCATGTTTTACATAAAGTGTTAGTCCGAACACTTTTGTCGTAGTCGTAAATCCATGGAAGATGACTCAACTAATGGATAGGTTTCAGGTGCAACTAATACTTTTTTGAAAGTAAATTGATATACTTAATTAAAAAACTTCTTTTTGGATATTAAATCGTGTATCTTTTATTCATCTTTTATATCAATTTAAACGTCATCATCCTCCGTAAATGATTATAGCTTTAAAATTTAATTGAGATGTGATCGTTTAAACAAATTAGGATGGAGAAACGCTGCAGAAAGATGTGTTTAAAAATTACTAATTTATGAACAAAACCTGATTCTCAAAATAATATATCTTTGGATGCAGATATCTACTTTTTCTCTAGCAAAGTGACGATTGATGAATCCAGAAACAAAAACCAGAGTATTTGATGAACACATGAACGCAAATACTCTCTACCTCTATAACGGTTTAGGACGTTTGGGCGCTGCAGTTTAGGCATCGCCCCTTCGCCGTCGGGATGCTTCCACGACAGAATGTTTCAGCGCCGGGATGTTTCGGCGCTAGGCTGTCTTGGCGCAAGTACTTTTCGGCGCCAGGATGTTTCGATGAGAGGATGTTTCGGCGCGAGCATGTTTCGGCACACTCCAGGGTAGTTTGACGCCATAACATATTCCTTGATCTTGATTTGCGTTACATATATCAATATGGGTCGAAACTCTTTCGCATTTTTTTTAAATTAATTATTTGCTAATTAATCAATTTTACAAAGATTGCAGCACTTCGAATAATCATTTTCATCCCCTCCGACGTTAATACGTGAATATTAAGAATTTTCTACGTTAGAGTCCCCTCTAGTCCCATTACTTAAACAATAGTCACTCTGAAATAACTCCACTACCAGAAGCCGTTCACGCCTTCCGCGGATTTATATTTAATCTCAAGACGCGCTACTGAGTAAAGACAGTAGTCGAATCCTTTCTCGAATTGTCCGTGTACCCTGACCGAGTGTCGCTCAAGTTTTACTTCACCTGCACGTAAGTTTTTTTTACATCATCTACACAAACACCTGCAGCGGAAGATTTATTCACGCTAATTACATTGCCCGAGATAGATGTTGTTTGCCTAAATTCTGCCCCAAATTGTGCTACGTTACAGGGGGTAAGTACCCCTTTTTGCAAATTTTTATTTTTTTAGATTTTTTTCCTTTTAATATGTGATTAGTAATATAATTGTGAGTATTTTTTGTTCCTATAATTTTTCTGTACAACAAACGGTTTATATAAAAAAAGCGAAAATACCATTACATAGAATTTTTTGGAAATTTTGGTATTAGAAAAACCAAATTTCTGATCGAGAAGCATTCTTGAAATTTTTTGTAAAGTTAATCGTTTTCGAGTTATTTACAAAAAAAAAACGACTTTTTTGACGTAATTAGAGCACAGTAGAGTGACCGTGTGGGTTGGAAGCAGTCCGGAGTGCCCGTGCCAATGAGCGTCAATTTATTTTTTGTTTGAATGGAGTAACACGTTTAATTTTGTTTTGTTTTTTATAATTGTAACGCTGTAGGCTAATATATGTACAAAACCGTTTCTGTTCATTCATCAGTGTAAAAATGCAGGTATCAATCAACCAGCCTTATCTAAAATAACTCAAATTAAACCTTCGATTTCAGCTATAGCCGCAGTATAGCATAATAGCCCACCAGGGCCTGACAAATTCCTAAAAAACTATATTCACGGTATCAGAATAACATGTGCATGAAGTATACTTACCCAAAGTTAATGATTTATTAAAGTATGCTAACCAAAGTTACATTTTTTTTATGTATCCAGTAGTTTCCAAAATATTTTAAGTGATGGGTACCTTTTTTGAATTTTTACTGAGATGATTGTTTTTTTTGCATGCATCATAATGTTTTGTAATTATTTCAATCTGTTGAGTTATTGTGGTATTGTGGCATTGTGGGTACAGCAGGGCATAGCAAGTTACCTTCTTGCATAGTGCAGAAAGCAAAATCTGAAATTTTGGGAAAGATTTTTAAGAAATTTACTTGTGCTTCTTTAGAATATTTGAACGCTTCCATGGGAGATCTATAAACCATGTGGTACTGTCCTACTGGATGCCGATTAATTTGAATATACGCCATCACATCTATAGGGTTTTTCTTGGTACACACTCTAGCCTGTCGATTATAGTCAGGACGATATTTGAACGCTCTCGACATGGGAGTATCTAATCGAAAGCATTGTCTTGTCTATGTATGGATTAATTTGAATATACTTTCATAATAATTCTATAGGGTGTGCAATAGCTTGTAATCTATGCCTGTATTATATACTAGTAATAAATGAGATAGTATATTATGTGCAATCGAAAAGAAACGTCTTTTTCATATTTGTCATTTGGATATAAGCTTTCATTAATAAAATTGTGAGCAATTGCATTTATCATTTAGTTTGTGTTATTATATAATATTATATATATATTATTATATATATATTTAAAGTGTCGTCAACTATAGAGAC
This sequence comes from Vesta saturnalis, assembly GCA_036346205.1. NCBI lineage: Eukaryota > Metazoa > Arthropoda > Insecta > Coleoptera > Lampyridae > Vesta > Vesta saturnalis. The sequence goes on along the minus strand of JARFJB010001727.1, from coordinate 2,022,890 downwards.
TGTTTAAAATCATGATAATATTGAAACATATTTAGTATAAGCAATGATTAATTAAAATGTAGAAAAATGTCATAATATACATTTTTATTTAAAAAGATATTTACTAGTTCGAATTAATTTATTAAGTATATTAAACATTGTATAAATAATATGTCATTTTAATTATTTGTCTTAATAAATAACCTGTATTTGCGTGAATAATTGTAAATTATTTGTAAATTATTCACGCAAATACAGGTTGTTTATTTAAAGAGGACCAAATTATTATAAAAAAATTTAAATGGAACACCCTGTTTATTATTACTTTTTTGAATTCTACACATTGTTCCTAACAAATTCGCAATATATTTCCCTATCCCTAAATATAGCCGTTTTTGAGTTATTTCGATTTTTCTAAAAAAAAATTGAAATTACAGTTTGTTTTGAAAATATACCTCCTTAACTGTTGAAAAATAAAAGTTATCTAATTTATATGGGAATAAGTACATAGATAGAGCTTCCTTTTAATGTGAAGAAAATGACATTATTTCATACAGGGTGCTTATAATTGACTTGCCAATCAACCATTATTGGAACTAGTAAAAGTTTACTTTTTCAAATAAAACACCCTGTATATTATTACATTTTTGGTTTCTACATTTTAACCCTTATCAGTTCGCCATACATCTCCCTATCCCTAAATATAGCCGTTTCCGAATTATTTTCAATTTTTCAAAATGTGTAAGATTATTGAGACATTTTTAAATCTATGGCTTCGTATAGATAAAAAAGAACATCATAAAATAATTGTATTATACATTAAAAACGCAACAGAAACTAATATATTATGATAGACGACTAATTACAATTTTTGTACTGGAGGCATTGCAATTTCAAGTAAAATTCTAAAATCAAGTGTGCTTCTTATAAAAATTGAATGTTTGACGTAAATAAATAAAATTGTAGTTAACCATTTATGAGTGTTATTGTTAGTAATCAAGATTTTTATAAAATGAATTTTACACAAAATGAGTTAGTTGATATGATATTCGTGTTGGGTGCTGCAGAAAGAAACTGTTTATGGGCCAGCAGAATTTATGCTGAAAGATATGCAGATAGAAGACATCTAAACGCAAGATCGTTTCAGAAAGTTATGAGTAGATTTATTGCAACTTCATGTGCCAATTACTCCAAACATGAACGTGTTAAATCGTCTACAAATGAAGATAGTGAATTGAGGGTTCTTCTCGCCATTTAAGAGGATCATCACAGAAGCCAAAAGTACATAAGTGAAATAGTTGGTATAAGTGAGAGATCAGTAGGCCGTCTTTTACAGAAGAATCGCTTAGATCATATTCAGTTACACCAAGAATTGAGCGATGCAGACTTCGGTCATCGACTAAGATTTTGTAACTGGGCCAGAGAAAAAATTACTCAAAACCCAAATTTTTTTTATAATATTTTATGGACAGACGAATCAAAATTTCATAAGAATGGATTTGTTAATACACATAATTTTCATTATTATTCCTCAGAAAATTCACATTTATTAAGACAAGTTGATAAACAACATAAGTGGTCTTTAGGTGTCTGGGGTGCCATCGTTGGGGATTATGTCATCGGTCCATTCTTTTTTGATGGACACTTGAATGGTGAGAAGTACCTTAACTTTTTGCGTAACGATTTACCGGGCTTATTAGAAAATATTACTCTTGATATTAGAGCCACAATGTGGTATTAACATGATGGCGCTCCTGCTCACTACTCTGCAGATGTAAGAGATTATCTCAATAGAGTCTTTCCAAATAAATGGATTGGGCGAAATGAACCTGTGAGGTCCCGTGATTTGATAAGAATAGATTTCTTTTTATGGGGATACATAAAAAGTATTGTCTATAGGAACCACCAACCACCGCCGAAGATATGCGCAATCGTACAACACAGGCTTTTCATAGCATTACTTCCGAGTTGTTGCGTAGAGTTGAACAATCTTTTAAAAATCGACTTCAGGTCTGCATCCGAGAAAACATTTTGAACAATTATTATAAATCATTATCGCTAATGATTAGCGTTAAATTATTATTTTTTTTTTATTTTATTAGTTTTGTATTATTAGAAATAATTTTAATAATTATAGTGTATTAGTTTCTGTTGCGTTTTTTAATTTGCAATACCATTGTTTTGTTTTTTTTTCTATTTATACGAGGCCATCGATTTAAAAAAATGTTTCAATAATCTTATACATTTTGAAAAATTGAAAGCAATTCGGAAACGGCTATATTTAGGGATAGGGAATTGTATATCGAATTGATAAGGGTTAATATGCAGAAACCAAAAACGGAATAATATACAGGGTGTTCTATTTGAAAAAGTAAACTTTTACTAGTTGGAATAATGTCTGATTGGCAAGTCAATTGTAAACACCCTGTACGCAATTATGACATTTTCTTTGCATTATAAGAAAGCTCTATCAGTGTACTTGTTCTGATATAAATTAGATAACTTTTGTTTTTCAACGGTTAAGGAGGTACATTTTCAAAGCTATCTCGTAATTTCAATTTTTTTTATATAAATCGACATAACTGAAAAACGGCTATATTTAGGGATACGGAAATATATTGCGAATTTGTTAGGAACAATGTGTAGAATTCAAAAAAGTAATAATATACAGGATGTTCCATTTAAATTTTTTTTATTATAGTTTAGTCATCTTTAAATAAACAACTTGTATACACGTGAATAACTTTAAAATATGCACAAAACTAAACTACAACCCTACCACAAATTTTATTAATGTAGCTTATATGAAACGGAAGATATAGAAGAAGGCGCTCTTGTTGCCGGACCCTATATATATAACATATATATATATATATATATATATATATATATATATATATATATATATATATATATATATATATATATATATATATATATCATTGGAAATAGGTATTTTGATTATAACGCAGCAACCGAAATAGACTAGACGTAATTCCACTTTGTTTCATTTGACGTAATGGCGAAAAATTTGGTATTTTTTTCTTAGCTTACTTATTTACTTAAATACGTTCTTATTAAGTTACTTTCCACTAACGTTAAAAAATATGGTTTCAATTAAATTATTTTAGAAAAGTAAACCGTTTTGTTTCCTCAACAAGAAGTAGTTCGTATTTTTTTTTATATGAGGTAGTTAAACATCGACATCAATGTCGACAAATTCAAGTATCTCGTTTTGAAGTTACAGGATTTTTTTCACTAACACAGTACATGGTTCCTTCTCACTTAAACAAAGTTTTACAATGGATATACTTCGTAAAATACCTCATGAAGGGTACACTCAACCTACCGATCTAAACGTAGGCACAGTAAATTGATAAATACCACAGATCGGACGAAAAATTTGTTAAAGCTGTATTTTGTATAAAAATAGCTACTACTATGAAGTATGTCAATTTTAAAACTTTTTAATCGAAATACGGGAGCTGTTTTGACGGTCGCGTAACACTGAAATAGGTTTATTCTACAGTTTTAATATTTTTCAGTTCCCTTTGTACTACACAGTTACTAAAACTACTGTACATGTGAAAACGCAAACTTTCAGCATGCGGTGATATGTTGAAAGACCTCTTTCTTACGTGGAAAATATAAGCATTTTTCCTTTAAGTTGGCATCATAAACGGTAAATAAATCTACAAAATATTGGCTAGTCATTAATAATAATGACTAATCAATATGTATTATGCTTGTAGAATCACAAAAGGTACTCACCAGCTGAGTGCAGCAACTTTAACCTTCTTTGGTCAGACTGATAATGTCCACCGTTTTACTGTTGCCTTGTCGATGGGGTGTGATGTTGGTGAATTCAGCTACATATCGGCGACAAAACTGAAATACCCGTTCGACTAAAATACTTGCAGCATCAACTATCTTACGCTCTTGCAATCCTCGATCATCTATTACTATATCTTTAATTTTTTAATAATTTTCTTGGTATTAACCGTTTGTGAGAGTCTGGGGCGTTCACTATCATCAGTATTCGTATGGCTAGTTTTAAATGAATAAAGCAACTCTGAAATCATTGCACACAATGGGGATGGTTCACCGTAATATCTTCATAACATCTCATTCACTTCTTCACCGTATTGTGACGTAAAAAGTTGTTTGTTTGATTTCTATTACTATCAAATGTTTAATATTTGACATATTGACGCCATATAGTGAAACGCTTCATTCAATCAGCCCTGTAACTAAATAGGTTTAAAGCTAAAGTAATCGAAGTGGGAGCTGTACCTAGCCAGAGGAAAACAAGCATAACAATCCCGATACTCAAAAAAGGTACCAAGAAAAACCCAAAGAACTATAAAAAAGAACACAAACAGTATACCAGAAGAAATAACATGCAAGGTGGGTATACGAGAACAACAACAGAGCTTTCGCCAGAATAGGTCCACAGTGGACGCAATATTTGTATTACAGCAATAAGCGACTATTCCTCTGCTTGATTGATCTGACTCAAGCGTTCGATAGAGCACAGCTGGTTGACGTAATAAGAACGCTGTAGGAAAATAATATCGATCGAAGAACCATACAGGTAATAAAGGAGCTGGACAATAAGAATAAAGTAAGAATTAAAACAAATAACACTAACAGAAGAAGTCCCCAAATCAACATGCATAAGATAGGGAGACAGCCTTTGCCCGGTACCTTTCAATGTCGTTATGGACCAAATCATTAAAGCAGTCAAAGAGGTGAGACGAGGATACAAGATGGGAAACAGTAGGTTAGAGATACTGCCCTACGCAGACGACACAGTTGTTGCAGCAGAAAACGAAGACGACTTACAACGCATGCTGCTCAAATTTATTTGATTTATTTGATTAGTGACAACAAAATGACGCCACTAGCGAGATCACGTTGACAGAATGGAGAAGGAAAGGTTAGCAAAATTGACGAAAAGACAAAAGCCTAACACAAAACGACCAGTAGGACGACTACCCAAACGATGGAAGGACTGTTAGACATCAGTAAGAAATCATCCCCAAGTATTATGAGGCAAATGGAATTAACCGGATATCATCCTATAACACTAAGAAGAAGAAGAGGGCGTGTCAAGGAAACAAGAATGACGTATCCACTAACAACAATACTCCCATTCCCTTCATTCCGACTAATATTATATTAGTGGTTCAAATACCAATTACCTATGAGGTACTTGAAAACCAACGATCTACAAATGAAGCTAGTTTTCTCTAGTAGTAAGCAAATAAAAGAACATTGAATTAAAGGATTTTTTGCTTTTGTTATTCTCTGCTTCTCCGTGGTTCCTGAGTAATTTCGATAACGAGTTTTAGAATTCGATCCGACATCTTGAATTTTGCGTTGTTCGTTAATAATTCCATTAAACTTCAACCACAAAATTATAAATTGTTTTGTATTGTCTCCCTTACCAACTCTAAGAGTTTCTGCTCTACGCGGTATACTGGAAATTAGGTTTTCTATCGTTTTCATTGGTATACGATCCCATACTTCCACTAATGCATCTGCCATTTCTGCGAGAACATACTCTTCTTCCTAGTTCATTCAATAAATTTTCTATAGGATCTACATCGGGGTTTCTCGCAGGCCACTGTGATGTGGTGAAAGCGGTAGCTCTAAATTTCGCACTGCTGCTGCGGTGTGTGGTCGGGCATTATACTGCATTGATATAAAGTTATTCCATGAGGTGAGACATACCACTGCATATGTCACATGTAGGTTTGGGTTGTCATCGACCGCCTCACCGGAAAAACATGAAGAGTGTTGTAAGGCTCTTTTGATTACGTCTAATTTTAATTTATGTACTACCGTTCTAGCTCAAGTTGATGGTTAATGGGGTAGTTCGTTAAATAGGGCTGATCGTTTGCTACTAGATTTTTTACTCTGATCGATAAACACTAAAAGGCTTTGATACTTATATTGTCCTGTATAGATATAATCCCTAAATATGCACACTTAAAACTAATTTATACTTTCGATATGTTTACATGTGATTAAATGCTAACAAATAAAGATACTAAAAATGAAACATCCACCACTGGTTGACCCTGGGATTGGATTGATCTTCCTGGTGGTCGCTTAACTGGGTGGATCAGGGAGCAGCGGACGCCTTGGTGTTTGCGTTAGGTTTGCTGCGAAGGTAATATTAACGGCGTATTTACAAGAAAGTTAAACATGATCTTAAATTCCTATATAAAGGGAATAAAGAAAGAAAAACGAAAATTAAATAAATATGCGTGAATATTTTGAGTGCGTTCCTGACTTGTAGAAAACGGAAGAGGGAATCTGGTTTTATACAGTTATAGCAACGTTATTTCGTGTTGGAAGTATTTTTAAAGAAATAAGACAGAGGTGAATGGTTTTAGTACCTGTTCTCAAGGTCATTCAGAAAATCAACACTTTTAAAGTGATATTCTCGGGTTGTATTTATACAATTTTTATGATAGAAATTTTACTCGTATCAAACTAATATATTTACAGCGGTTTATTAACGAATTAATTAGTATTGGACACTAATTATGAATTATTAAAATATTTTTTAATTATTTTTCGTAACTAGTGGAGATAAGCAAGGAGTTTGTGGTGCTTTATCTGGCCTTGTTTCTTTCTTAAGACACAATTAACAATGGACATGATAGTGTGGAGGGTGACTACTGTATTAATAGTTATTTAAACACGGTTTAGATATCGATGGTGGAATGGTGGTGGATACATGGTGATTTACTGACTCGGGGGGGTGGGCGGTGTAATGTATTAAACCCTTCGTAAACGTTCCGTTTACAAGAGTGTTTTTCATACAGGCGGGCAGCATAACTAAACTCTTTACAGGTTTTATTATTAAAGAATATTTAATACAGGATTGATTCTTTAATCTAGGTTATCTCGCAACGAGTGAGCTAGTATGAATACGGTTTCAGGACTTCAGATAAGAAGTAAGCTGTTAGAACTGGAAATGGTTGTTACCTTAAGTGGAATACAAGTTTAATACTCCCTTATTTTACATGCCCTTTTGCGAACTCTGCCGCAATTACGGAACGGTGGTGACCGAAATATTGGTGTAATCGTGAGCGGCTTTGCCACTTTCAACTCTTGGATACCCTGCATGTTGTCTAAGTGGCCTGGGGCGGCGTGTTTGTGTGAGTTGGTGTATAATTGTGTGCTGAGTATCGATTAATAGATTCTGCGCCGTCAGCCCATTGCGCTGTTTAATCGATGATTTGGGGCCGGCAGAATTTAGGCAGGCAGCCTTTCTGTCGTACTGTGTAAGTGGAAAACTACGTCTGGAATACCCGACGTGGCGTTGTCCACAAATGTATGTGTAGGGTTGTAAAATATGACATGCAGGTGACCACAGATTCAAGCAACAGCATTTCCAGGTCGGTTGTGGTATTCTAAGGCGGACGGAGTTAGGTGAACGAAATGAAAATGGTAATAAAAGACGCTGACGCTAGCGTGGATCGCCGTTTTATTGAAACTTGAGGATGGCGGGACGGCTTCTGATGGCGAGAGACTGGTTGTTAGACAAGTAGTGGGACTGAAGGGACTATGACGTAGCAAAATTCTTAATTTTCGGAATAAAGTCAGAAGGTACAAGGATTCATTATTTGGGATTTCTACAATCTAATTAAAATTGTTTAATTTACAAATAGTTAAATTAAAAAGATTTAGTAAAGGATTCTGGTTCATCAGTCCTTGTCCACGTTCATTTTCTTCCATCCACCATGTTAAGGCAAAACCTTGACTCATCCGTAAATAAGACAGTCGACCATTCAGGAATATTCCACACTCATTTTCAACGAAATTTCTTCTAGCAGCGTGATATTGCGACTATACTTTAGGCCCTTTTGCTAACTTTTCAATTAAATTCTTCTGGACGCCTGCAAACCATCTGCTTACTTACTCCAAAACCACGAATTTGGCGATGATCCTGATGAACATTTACCGCAGTATTTAAATCGATTCCGTAAAATTCGTAATCTCAAGAACCGATCATCTGTTGTAGACGTTTTTTTTCGAGCAGTGCTTCCTGTTTGTTTGTACTTGAGGATCGCTCTACGCGCAATTGCTTCATAGACTCTTACTGTACGAGCGTAAGGATTTATTTGAGGCCTCTTCTGTAATTTTAGTCACTACACGACAAAGGGTCAAATATGGAGTCATGCAACAAATTCATTGCTATAGCAACGACAATTGTTTTTTAAAGCCAATGTGATCCTACTATGAAATAGGTTTATGGGATAAACGTAAAGTTTTAGCAAAAATGCTGTAATTCGAAATTCAAAATTCAGAAGTCAAAGATTAAGAAAAAATATGGTTCGAATTTTTTCACTAACATCCTGAAGGTTTTGAAAAAATTCCAACTCTATTATTATTATTTTTTTTTTTTTGAAAGGTAAATAAATTACCTATCAACGAACACAAAAAAATTAAAAATCTCCCACTGGTTAGAGAAATATAAGACATTACAGTTTTGTCAAAAATCAAGTGTGTCACTTTCTTTGGAAGTAAGTGTGAATTAACCACTAAATTAATGTACAAGCAAAACAACACACGATGATAAGTTTTTAATTTAATTTTTAACCAAAGGTCTTGACATTGACGTTCTTTGATAGGTTAACTCGTCACTCAGAATTTAAAAAAGAATTGTGTAGTAATAATTATAACGTGTTTTACTGTCATATCGAAAGGGGTTGCTTAGGAATGTACTATTTATATATTATTGTATTATAATATTTTATTATAATAATATAATATTATTAAAAAAATATATTTTAATGCCTGCAGCAGGATGGATTATTTCCATGTGACTCTGTGTCGCTTGTTACTAATCACGACTAGCAACATACACAGATCTTGTAGCTCAGTGGTAAGGAAATTAACATTTTGGATTTAGAATTTAAAAAATGCTAGATGGCGTTCGAACGTTAATTTATACTCGGCAATTGTGCTGATTATTCAACATGGCTTCAAAGGTTCATGACAATTTTTTTACATGTATGTATTTCTGTACATTTCTAAGTTTCCAAAAAGTATTTTTAGGCACCACCTCAAATTACGTATTGTAAGTGAACGTACAGAACTAAGTATTGTGCTTCAGAAAAATCACGTCTTTAAAAAATTCATTTATACTCCATTTGAACCTTATATTTAGAATAGACAGAGCTGTTACTGATACCCTTGTGAAGCACCGCTACGTAAACCTATTTTTATTTATGTATCGTTATAAAAGTGTTTATTTATGACAAGCTTAATTTTAAGCTCAACAGTCCGTCGGTTAAAGCTTTGAAAATTCATCTTGAAATAAAGAACGTATTTATAAATTTAAAATACTTTAAAGTCGTTTTATTGGTAAACAATGCAACTTCTTATTGTAACAGGACCTAAAAACTTATCATATAAGTTTCTGCAATCATATAAATCATCCCCTACTGGCAGTAGCAGTCGTGCGGAGCATTAAGAAACCGCAAGACTTGTATGTTAGATACCAAGTTTCTGAAAGTTTGTACCAGTTTGCTGCGAATTGCTTCAACTTCCTGCACTATGTTCATTTAGTTTTAAACATTAGATTGTTACGTTTGAATTTAATTATTGATAATTTTTTTTACCTTTCCTTCTATATATTTAGTTTCTAACAATTGATGCAAATGAATGGATTTGTACAAGAGAACTTGAAAAGGGTTTAGAACGAACGTATAGACGAACTAGTACGAATTAATTAATCAACCATTTCTATTCATTAATTTAGTTTTAAAGGGCTTGCAATTCAGCAAGTGAGTAATGTGAAATAGTAATTTAAATTATAAATTTTGCATTTCTTGCTTTTTTTGCAAGAAGAAAAAAACATAATTAGTAAAGTTGCATTAGAAGAGTTGTTTGGATTTAGCTTTTAATGAAAAATTTTTATTTAAAATAGAAGATCCTAAGCTAAAGCTTACATCGGTTATTACGCATTTCTTTACTTGTTGCCTTTTTACTGCTTTTGTGTTGCTTTATGTGTACGTACGTTGGAGGTATAGTTATGACGAATACTGGAAAATGTTCCATTATCTTCCACCGTCCTCGAAAAAGTCCGGTTATACCCAAATTTCTAGACACTTGCCTTACTCTTCGTTGAGTCTCTAACAAGTCGGTTGGACTTTAGTTTGACATTAGACAATCCATTGTTTTTGTACCTGCCCTGCTCGTGGACTTATTCTTAGTCACTTTTAACTGTAGCTAAGAAATTGAGAATGCCTGTTCGAAAAATTTTCCCGGGCTTTGTTATTTGAGACAATTCAAACAAATACTTACGTCAAATTTGAATGGAATCGCTTTTCAAGTTCTTAAGTTATTGCGAACGAAAGAAAATCCACCACAGGTCCAACAGCTCTAGACAGGTCTAGACTAAAGTCTAACATTTATGACAAATTTGAATATAATCGCTATTTAAATTTTTGTGTTATAAGGACATTTACCTCTCTAATGTAATAATTTTAATAACATTACTTTCATAATAAGGGCATTACGGAAATGGGCAACATTGTAAAAACAAAAAGAATAAATGTCACACTTCACGTCAGGCAGAGGTTAATAAACATCTAGATGCTAATTTAAAAAATTAAAAGGAATTAAATAATTTTAATTATAATTTCTTTATCTTCTAACCTTCATATATATATATATATATATATATATATATATGCAGGTATAGAAGGTTATGCAATCGACTTTCTTTCACTATCGCTAAATCGAATTTTTTTAATTTTTTATAACTTTTGGGCAGGTTTCGCCAAGATCGACCATCATGTCTGAATGTGTGTGGGCGGGTGGGTAGTGTGTGTGTGCGTGCGAGCGTGCGTGCGTGCGTGCGTGCGTTCGTCCGTGCGTGCGTGCGTGTGTGCGTGCGTGCGTGCGTGCGTGTGCGTGTGCGTGTGCGTGTGTGCGTGATGCGTGTGTGCGTGTGTGCGTGTGTGCGTGTGTACCTGGGTGCGCGTGTGCGTGTGCACGTGCGTGCGTGTGTGCGTGTGTGCGCGCGTGCGCGCGTGTGTGTGCGTGCGTGCGTGCGTGCGTGAGTGTGTGTGTGTGTGTGTGTTTATGTTCGTGCGCGTGCGTGTATGTGTTTGTGCGTGTGCGTACGTACGTGTGTGCATGGTGTGTGTGTGTGTGTGTGTGTGTGTGCACGCGTGAGCGTGCGCGTGTGTGTGCGTGTGCGTATGCGTGTGCGTGTGCGTGTGTGTGTGCGTGCGTGCGCGCGTGCGTGAGTGCGTGCGTGTGTGGTGTGTGCGTGTGTGCGTGTGGCGTGTGTGCGTGTGTGCGTGTGTGCGTGTGTGGTGTGTGCGTGTGTGTGTGTGTGTGTGCGTGTGTGCGTGTGTGCGTGTGTGTGTGTGCGTGTGTGTGTGTGCGTGCGTGCGTGCGTGCGCGCGTGCGCGTGTGTGTGTTTGTGTTCGTACGCGTGCGTGTATGTGTGTGTGTGTGTGTGTGTGCTGTGCGTACGTGTGTGCATGGTGTAGGTGGTGTGTGTGTCGGTGAGTGTGCGTCACATGTGCGTGTGCTGGCGTGTGCGTGTGCGTGTGCGTGTGCGTGTGCGTGTGCGTGTGCCTGTGCATGTATGTGCGTGTGTGATAATTCTACAAACAAATTCAAGGAGCACCTATGGGTTTGCCACCCTCTCCAGATTTTGCGAATGTATATATGGAACATTGAAACAACTGCTTTAAATTCTGCAAATTTAAAATTTAAAGGTTTCGTTATGTTGACAACACATTTGTAGTTTGGCCCCATCGGAGAGGAAACTTGAATAGTTTTCTAGGACACATTAACCGGATTCACAACATCAAATTTATGATGGAAGAAAATCATTCACTCCCGTTTTGGGACACCCTGACAAAAATACTTCTTAATGGTAAATTTACACACAGAGTTTATCGAAAACCAACGCATACGAATAGATATCTGAACTCTCTTTCGTACCACCATCCTGGTCAATTACGTAGCGTTATGAAATCGTCGATATACCGCTCTTACCACTTATTTGACGAAAATTCTAAAATGGAGGAGAAGAAGACTATTAATTAAATATTACTTCAAAATGGATGCAACGATCAAGAAATATTGAAAATTACCAAGGAAGTAAGCAGACCCAGCGAACACAAGATTCCTTTTGTTCTACCTTTGTATAAAAGGAATTTCAGATAGAATAGAAAGAAAGTTTCCCAAAAACGATTTTAGACCAGTATTCAATCCACACTCAACTTTGCCGCAACTTTTAAGAAACCCCAAACAAACAACAAAGAGTGTATGAGGTACCGTGCAGCAACTGTCCAAGAACTTATATGGGACAAACTAATCGAAAATTATATACGAGAGCTGATGAACACAAACTAGCAATTAAACAGCACAATCCTTCATCGTCTTTAGCTGCACATCATTTAGAACTTATAATATATTAATATATATATAGTATATATATATATATATATATATATATATATATATATATACCACTTCTTCCTGGTTGCATAGTAGTTTATTGCGTATGTTGCGCCGTAACCCAATGCGCTGCTGTATTGAGCCTAAGCTCTTAGCGCATTATTGGGATCCATATGTATTTCGTTTTTTTATATTAGCTCGGCTAATGGAAGAATTTTTGCATGATAGACAACACATGATTTTCCAATACGACGGTTTCCAGCACATTATTGTCTAAATCTTCGTGCGTTGTTGAACGAATGGTTTCAAAACCGGTGGATAGGTAGGCAAGGACCAACTGCGTGGGCGGCTAAAAGCCTGGATTTAACTCGTTTACATTTTCACATATGGGGTTCTAAAAAAAGTATTTTGGATTACTCAGTGGTTAAGGTGTCAGACTTGTAAGTTAATGGTACCAAGTTCGAATCTGAGAGTAAAGTGTTTGGAAAGAAACCATAATAAATGAATTCAACTGAAGTGCGAAACCAGTCCTTCTCATGACTAAGCCTGATGACGGAAGCACAGTCCGCTTAGACCACACTTATAAATCACTTAAAGTTCAACATTATCTTGGAACCTAAATTTAATGGTAATCCTCAAAAACTAGATCAGCAAACAGTAAACTAATACTAGACCTGACCTACCGTTGTGTTTATTCAATGCGTTTATCGGTTTGTTCCTCCTAAAGCTACATCTTGTACTTGTTATCATAGCTATACTACACATAAAACTACTTAAACCCGGTATCAGACATGTGAGGTGTAACAAACCCCGATTTAGGTGAAAAGTACTACATTTCTACGCAGCTGCATAAAGGTCAGTCTTTCGGAGATAGTCGATTCTTTCATCGTATGAAACGGGTTTGATGACAGTTCGTCACAGTTGCTGTTAGCGAATAGTTCTGTTCACCGTGGGTCTAAGAAGCCTCACGTTTCTGATTGTGTTACAAAATACATACATTGTGTATACTGATTTCTTTTAAAGTATATGAGTTATTATTTGTGACTTTTTTAATCACCTGTCTAATATGTATATTATGTATCATCTGAAACCGTTATGTTAACCATGGGAGACTATGAAAAAAAAATGCGCCGCCTTCAAGCTCTATGGACGGAAGTGGAAAACAAAGATGAAGGGGTAATTGGATCGGATGGTAAAAGTGATACAGATAACGTAAGCATAAGCAGTGACCATCCAGATGTAGCACAAACAACTAGTCATTTCGAAAATGAATAAGATTGTCCTACTAACCCTACGGAAGTTGCAAGTTCTACGGCAAACACGGATGACAATGATATCATCAAACGTATGTTTGAAATAACGCAAGATCAAGACAAGTATTTTTTAGGTAACAATGGAACTAAGCGGAGAGGAAATTATTATAACAAAAATGTGACAACTTGAAGTGAAAATATCGTCACTCAACTGCTTGGAATCAGGAGATCTGCTAGAGTTAAAAGTCCTCTTGAATGTTTTCTCATCTTCATCAACGAAAAAATGATAGATGCTATTGTGAGGTGGACGAATCAGCGAATTGAGGAAAAAACACGTGAATGGTGGAAGTCTTCGTATTATCAACCTACAAATAATATACAATTGAGAGCTGTGTTCGTACTACTGTCTTTAGTAAGAGTTTTCAGAAACAATCATCGTTTATTGAAGGATTTTTGAAATACTGACGGGACGAGTGTTGAGATATTTCGATTAACTATAAAAATTGGCAAGCTGGCGCCCATTAGCGGCACAACAGAGAAATTCTCAAAGAATTGTAAAAATGCTTATTCACCTGATCATATTTAACTGTTAACGAAAAATTAGAGGCTTTTAGAGAGAGATGTCCAATTCGGAAATTTACTCCGAGTAAGCTTGCTAAGTACTGCATCAAGGTTCAAGCCTTGGGAGATGTTTCGTCTCCTTACTTGACAAACATGGAGGTCTATGTGGGTAAGCGACCTGATGGTCCGTATGCCGTAAGTACTGCTATTGTAGAACCGCTTGTCAGTCCATACGATGCCACCCACAGGAACATCATCTGTGACAATTCGTATACAAGTTCATGTCTAACTGGAGTTGGTACAATCCGGCAGGATAAACGGGAAATACCTAATAAAAGTTTTTGAAAGTACGCAATCGATTAATAAAATAAAATGTTTTTGGCTTTCAAGAAGATTTTGTCATGATGACACTGTGGACAAACTACCTGCGATAATTTCATTTTAGAACTTAACAAACGGAGGAGTGGGTACAGTTGAACTGTCCGCCAATACAGCGTATCTCGCAATAGCTGACGATGGCTCCTCACTTTGAAATGAAAAATGACCATCAAAAGGCAAGGATGACCAATTTTAGAGTACCTCGCAAATCTGAATAGCTTTGCATAAGAATAACTTTTTTGGGTGACCTCATTTTGAGATAAGTTTGCTTTTATAGTAATGAATGCAATGTATTTTTTCATTAAGTTCGATATTTCTGTTAAATACCAATTGCAAAATTGCCAAATAGAAGATTTTTTGTCCGATTTTTTGAGTATTTTCTTTATATGATGGTTTTTACTGATGAAGTGGACACAAAAGGTGCTTATTATGAGACAAAAAGTAGATCCGGAATTCTAGTGCGAAAATTAACAAAAAAAAGTAATGGGGAATGTGGTACTCCATATTCAATTCAATTCAATTCAATTCAATTAAATATTCTCACGTTAGATGCCGGGTTAAACAGACACTGACACCATATTGACAGACGAATTCATATTCAGACATCATCGGGTGTGACTACTGTTATGTAGTAATGTAGACGTTTGTTATGTGGCCAAAAGGGCAGAAAACAGTAAAATAATATCTACCTTTGTGTGTTTATCGTAGGCATTAATCGATTTTCTTGTCTTCAAGCTGCATCTATCATGGCTATACTATACGCAATTCAATATTAAAAATCAACAGGCACTGACTATTTTCCCGCGCGAAATTTACAAGGGATGATGCTACCTACGAAATCTCCTATGTAACAACATGTTGGTGAAACCCTGAATGAAAACTGGTATCTAACACACACGATGTTTTCATACAACTTTGGAAATATGAATGATAAAACGTCTATGCCACATTAAGCTTGCTAAAAGATCACATAATAAAATTATATCCACATAGATGAATCAATATTTATCACATAATAGTGATAATCGGGTGTGACGACAGAATGTAAAAATTGTAGAAATTAGTTACTGGATGAGCACTCAGTTGTTAATAGTGGTAGATTTTAAATAATTGATTTATTAATTACATTATGCTACAGTCGACGCTATATGCACAACTTACTTAAATATATAATACGTACTACTTGTATAGAAAACATACATTTTTGGTTTACATCCAACACCCCCCCCCCCCTCCCACAATTTTATGGGTAGGAAAAAACAAAAAATTGTGAGAGTATACATAAATAAACACAAAACATAAGTACAAAATATAAAGTTTACAATTCTGCTATGCTTCTCGAAAGCCAAGACTTTAGTATAAATGTCAGTAACATTTTCATTTGTTGGTGTATGCTAACTTTTTAGAACTCCATCTTTTACCAAATCCTTTACAAAATGATAGTTTATGTCAAAATGCTTTGACCTACGACTAATCTCGTCAGATTTTATAATACATATTGTTCCATGCTTATCAATACACAGTGCGCTCAGAAAGTAACGGGTAAATTCATTATTTTTTTATTTTGATTACGGACTTTATGCTGTGTCGCACATGTAGATAGCGCTGTGCACTTTCCGGATATGACGACAAAGTTCATATTTTTAAATGGCAACACTGTATGTTCTTCGCGGAGATCTATGCAACTCTTCAAAAATGCCCTATTTATTGGGATTATTTGAAGCAGTATGCGCGATATTAATTATTAAATATGGCATAATTCGAAAAGTGGTGCGGAACTTCCAATTAGAAAAATTGTTTGCAGTTAAAATATATAAACTTTCTTTGTTCATAGCATGGAATTTACTATTGGGATCCATCTTTCACAATAAACCATTATAAGGTTATTTTGACGCACCGTGTATGTGTGAAGTATTTTGGTAACGTATGTAACGTGTTTTGAATGTAGCTGAAGTGAGTATGCATGAAACAAAAATTTTGTTGTGTATGTGTAATGTAAGTTGGTGTAATTGAAACGCCACTGGAATTTAGTGAGCCATTGGTTATCGTGTGAAAAAATATTTGAATGCTGTAGAAAGATTTTCGTGTTGAAAGCGTTAAATTTTGTTGAGAAATAATGTTTTGAGTAAATTTTGATTGATACGGCACTAGTAATACTACTGGTCTTTTTGCTACTGTGTATAAAGGAATTTGTACTAAATAAATATGTGTAGACGTATGAGTGAGTGGGTTTATGATATATTAATATTTTATTAATGTACAGCAAGGAATATTTATGCATACTTTTGGTTGTAGAAATTTTGTAATGTGGTGCAATAATGGTAAATTGATGCATGTTCAAGAATGAAGTGATAGAATGTGAGAGAGTTTTTCTAAATTGTGCGGAAATAGAATTCGCGCACATGTGAGATTTGCATAGAAAGTTGAGGGATAATCTGGTTAATCTACAGTGTGAATGTAATTGCAATTGATGATTTGTTAGGAAAGTTTTTAGGGAATTTACAAAGTGATTCAAGATGGCTACGTTTACTGCGCATCGTCTTTTTCCACGTTGTAACCTTCGACTCGGCAAAGAAACGCACGAAATACACTGTTGGGATAGGTGAATTTTGATCTTAGCGCGAATTTATTGTGACGTATTGGCAATATGGCGGGCAAAAGGTACATAAGCGAGTGTCAAATTTGAGGAGTTGGTTCCTAGTTGGTTAGAGGTTTTAGATAGTTCCAGAAGAGCTTGAGTAAGAGTTGCGCACGTTGTATAACCATCAGAATAGTTAGTGTCTGAGTTTATTTGTGAAAATTATAGTATTAGAAGAGCATATATAGCGACTACATTAGCCCATAAGAGGATAAATCGTATAGACATTCATAAATAAATAATTTAATATATTGTGAGTTGAAGGAAAATATTAGATATTTTTTTCAAGAAACAAAAAGTGCTTAGGCAGATTAGAAGTTAACACAGCAAATATTTCGTTATTGGTGTTCAATTGTGGGACGCGTGACCTAATACTGTTATAAATAAAACTGAAGGTAACCATTTAAGTGGCCGAAAAAAATGTTTGTAAAATTTACCTAAGTTATTGGTGATCATCATTGACATTGAATGCGTACAATCGTTAGCAATACCAAATTGATTGTATAAAAGCGAATAAGAACTTTAATGTGTATATGGAAGTAACCATTTTTCATTGTGGTAAACGCTTTGGAGGGCAAACCTGGCAGTGTAAGGTGATGTGATGCTAGGCTAAAGAGCCCCTATACAAGGAATGCGAGTGAACAAACCATAGACACTGCGTTAGTGAGTACTACAGCCGAGTGCGTAGAGCGAATACGGCTACCTCTTGTGTTTTGTATATAGTGCATCTAAGAATTTAAAAAGGATTACCGAAAGCAGATCATATGGTTTATAACTACCGCACCGAAAAAGGATTAATTAATGTAATACGTAAGAATTAGATTTAAATTTTATTGAACTAAGACAAGTACGATTATCTTTTAAGTACATTTTTTTTTGTTATTGTTGCGTTAATTACCGTTCATTCAAAGAAAAAAAGGTAATCGAACTTTAGCTATTTTGTCGTTTTTAGTGTAAGGAATTGGGGAACTTTAATCTTAACGTATTGATGTGTTTGGCGGTTTCTTTAAACCACGTCGTTGTATATATTTACATGAGAATTTGTCGATATATATCCACTGTTTAATTTATTTTGTCGTTTATTTGTGTCAATTGTGTGGCTAGCTGGTTACACCTTCTGATAAGCGAAATTAGTCTTTGCATATTTTTCGAATTTAAGGATCGATTGGAAATTGCGTAATGAACCAGATCGATCACAAAATTTCACTTTAGCTTTGAAATATTTATGCAGAACACTACTAACAAAGTACTTATTATTTTTATTGAGCATAAATTACAGTTTTGAAGTAGTAAATGTTAAACCTATTAATGAATGTCTAAATACGATTTTGAAGATAGAGTAGTAATAAAATAT
Source organism: Vesta saturnalis (assembly GCA_036346205.1). Lineage (NCBI taxonomy): Eukaryota > Metazoa > Arthropoda > Insecta > Coleoptera > Lampyridae > Vesta > Vesta saturnalis. The sequence continues at coordinate 2,004,280 of JARFJB010001727.1, read as the reverse complement.
AAAGTTATTATTGATGATACAAGCACTAACCGCTCTACGTTTGAATTATTCAGCAATTAACAAACATTTTTTTGTGGAGATAACAATTTATTGTTAAACCGATTTTGTTTATTTTATTTAGGAATTTTCTAAACTGGGAATATTTATTTGATTCAAAGTTTTATAACAGTTAGAAATATAAATTTACTCATATGAGAGATACTTAAAAAGTATTCAAATTAACGTCTTACGATTTGGGAATTTTCATTTGTACAGGATGTGTTCAAAAAGCTTATGACGACCTGTGTATTTCAAAATTTCCTTAATTTATTTTGAAGTGTGATTGAATTTGAATAGTGAATGGTTCTACTGGGTAGGCTGCAATCCTGCGTTCCACAGTCAGATAGGATTAACTTACCATCCCGCATAAGACTATTCATTTTAGCAAAATTTAATATTGTGGTGGCGCCTAGACACAATTTTTCCCAGACTAAGCTTTGTGAGTTGTAGATTAATGGTAAGTGTAAGGTGTTTGATACTACTTTTCAATCATTTTACTCCTTATATCGACCACGCCCATTTCCACTGTAGCTGGCTGGGCAACCCGCTTATTTCGGTAAGTATATACGACGCCTAGTGCGGTTTGGACGTGTAACACCATAAATATTTAGTTATTTAGTTTATTAAAAGTTTCTGGGGACATAACCTCTAAAAATTAATTATTGGATGAGTACTTAGTTGTTAATATTAGTAGATTTTTTTATAGTATGTCCAAACCTCCAAGTACAGTACGGGCGCCTATGGATGGACTCAATGCTTCTTTTACTAACTTTAGTTATCTACAAATAACGTTATCCTTTTCTTTCATGGCAGTGTCATTTAGGAACACATAATCTCTTTAAACTTTCATATTATTTTTCGTGAGCACTACGTTATTTTTCAAACTAAACCAACTCCATTTATTAAAAATCGTTCCATTCAGAACGCTTAAACTCAGTACAAGTGTCTTTTAAGTAATGATGAGTATTTTCTATAATTCTGTTATCGAACTTAATTTTGTAGAAATTTCTTTGATTGGAAGTTCAAGCTGGCCGTACAAAGCGACGTACTGAAGAATAATTCATCCGTAAGGAGAAATGTCTCGTTCTTAACGTACTAAGTTATTTCTCGGCCATATTGAACGTTAGTCCAGCCGTTAGAGAAGCGAGCAACGCTTTACGTTGTTCAGAACGAAGTATTTATGCTATTGAAAAGGAACATTTAACTAAAGCAATAGTTAGTCCGAAGAAACGTGCGAAAAGGAAAGGTGCACAAATCAATGATCGTCTTCATGTATATTACTAGAATATCCAAATATATCATTTGTGCAAGAAATATTTATTATATTATATTGAAACTAAATGATGTACCTTTAAAAAAGTTTTAATAAAATTAGGTAATCCACTAATGCTTGTGTGGCACTGACAAATTATAATAACTTTATTGCTGTTAAAATCCAGAAAAAGAACACTTGGAGAAGTCAAAATAACTAAACAACTTAAATGACTGTGGTCAAGATCATACAAGAATTTGCACTAGTTGAGGGAGATACTGGTAACAAATATATATAATAAGAGGATTTGATACAATTGAAACAGTTTTAACAAGCTGTATCTAAAAATTATTGTCGTAATTAAGGTATTCGTTATAATTATAGAAAGTTGCTTTATTAGGTATGTACCTACTCCTTAATGGTTAATTTGAATGTGGTCATGTGATTTTTGTTTCCAAGTCAGTTCTTACGTCAAGACCACATCTCATGTGAAGTTCCAGTATAATCCCATGTTGTATAAATGTAATTAACATTGCTTTTATGTATAGTAAACATTCATAAACATAAATACATGTAAGCATGTGCACCTAAAATAGGATTCATTAACTGCAAAAATGAAATCTAATAAAGTAATTTTTACAGTTATCTCGGTGCCCACATTTAGCTTCTAATACGACCAGCTTTTTATAAATCGAAATTTATTTATAAGTTCATTTGAAATTTATATTCGTATTTTATTTTAGGTTAGAAACTGTGTCTCTTACACCGTAGCTATCGGACCCGGTATTATAAAACGGTTCAGTAATCCATCAGTATGATAGGTTTGGCAAACATGCACTGCCTCCCCATAAGCCCCATACTGCATTTGGAGGTTTGGACGGTCTATAATTGATTTGTTAATCACATTATGCTAGAGATGACGCTATATCTACTATACTACTTACTTAAATATATGATACGTACTAATTGTTACATTTTTGGGTTACATTCAACAAAATACCCATATGTGGCAAAAAGGATACATAGAATAGCGGCATATACCCGCTATAGACCATTTTAGTGTGACGTAGCCGTTCGCTTAGTAACGACAGAGCGGTCCAAACAATTTGCCTAGAAACGCATTCAAAAATCTAACGCCCGATTTTGAGCTCTATCTCTGACTTACATAAAGTAGTACGCAGTTGCAATTGTAACGTTTACAGCTCGTGTGCTTCTTTCCTAATAAATCTTTATTTATTTCGATAAGAGAATGATGTTTTGCACCTGAATGTAAACATTACAGCCAGAAACATATGTGTAAGTTTTTCACCTTCCCGAAAAATGTTAAAGAACGGAAGCGGTGGATCAAATTAATACGGTAAGTATTAGGTTAGGTAATGTTTAGAATTACTTGCTATTTGAACTGTTTAAACCATTTTCTGAAACTATTATATTTGTAAGCATGCAGCCAGGGAACCCAATGATGGTTCAAAAATTTGTAGTTGCCGCTTTAAAGATGGAGTAATAGAGAATGGGCCCAGATTGTTTTTATATAAAAAAAATATTGGTATTTCATTGTCCACCAAAGGGTAGTAAGTAAGTTAATAATGTTTATTTGTTACACCTATGTGTAATTTCATGTTACAGACAAATCAAAATTCCAAGTTCAGTTACCACAGAGAACAATCAAACAAAAGGAAGTTGTTCAATTAACATCACAACTGAACCATTTAGAAATGTCGTTTTCGTTTAAGCACATTGAAGATAAGGATGACTTGGTAATGCTATGCATTGGATTGAAAATAAGAAAATATTTTTAAGCGTGTTTAATTAATTAAAGAACATATACAAAAACTATTATTTAGGTTGGAGTGTGACATGTGTAAGTGACATTGATCAACTCTTTTTACATTATTAAGGTTAAGACAGAACCTTCCGCACAAGGATCTAGCATTAGGTTTCAATTGCAGTAGTGCTACAGTGACAGATATATTTGTAACGTGGTTGCATTTGTTGCATGAAATTATATGTTGCACACTGATGGAATCTGTATCATCCAGGCATAAAAATTAAACGTGCGTTCCAAACTACTCTTCGGTATTTTCTGATTTATTGACTGCACAGAAATTTATTCGGAAATCCCATATTCCTTAAAAACTAAAAGGGGTACATATAATCATTACAAACACCGTAATACAATATCACATATATAAGCCCACTTTATCCAGGCTCAACATTAGATAAGAAAGTTGTGCACGACAGCGGAATACTTAACGTTTTTGAAGCTGAGGACCTCATACTTGGAGAAAAGGGTTTTATAATTGCAGATATTTTGTCCCCTGGTGTATCACTATATATAACTCCATTTTTATGTCAGCCTCTGGTCACACAGCAGCAAATTATTCAAACGAGAAATATTGTTCGTGCAAGGATTCATGTTGAGCGAGCAATACATCGTTGCAAAGCACATAAACTGTTGAACCTTATTCTACAAAATCTTATGCCATTAGCAACTAAAATATGGTAAATTTGTGGTGGACAAGTTTCCAGTTTCCCCTAGTAAAACAAGTTGAAGCATACTACCAGGGTAGAACTGAAGACATCTGACGTGTTATTTGGCTTATATAAAGGAAAAACAATAGGTATTTTCAATTTCTATTTATCAAAACTTAATCTTTAAAATTCACTATAAAAATTTTGTTGTATGTACTATCGAAGGAATAATAATAATCCGGTTTAATTGAAAACATAATTGGAACGTGCTGTCATGTTCACATGGAATTTTGAGTATATGGAGTCAGGTGCACCATTCGTTTAATTATTAGTTTGACAAGAATATGACAGTTTGTAAATGTTATCAGTTATCATTAAATATTAGTAAGTTTAGTGTAGATACAATAGAAAATTGCAGTCGTTCACTTCGCTATGCTTTCGTAGTGTACAGCAATATATGTGACAAGTATCGTTACTCTTTGTAAACATAGCAATATATTTGTTTAATATTAAGTAACCTCTTCATAATATTGTAACTGTCCACTTAACTTAACTTACGAAATTCTAAAAATTGAGATAAGATAAACAGCACAGATTCAAATGACATTCATTCACATCCACTTAAATTAACGTAACGCACGGAAAAGTTGAACCAACTTCAACTTAACCGAATCCGTGTATTAATTTTATTAATTGTACCAATCAGAGGCATCACCACCCCACCATCAACATTGATAGCTGACATAACACTTTGACACTTGGTCGACGCGTTGGTTACAGTAAGGTTATGTTTTATTTCAATATGATCGGTAACCTCAAATACTACACGTGACAATTTCATGAAGCATTTTAACGTAATTGTGAACAGAGAGCTTTTCGTTATCTTACGTTTATTATAATTTTGCGCAAGTTAAGTTAATTTAAGTGGTTGTGAATAGTACTTTAAATTCCCAAAGATCAGTTATAAGATTTGTTCCAGATTCTTTTATATACAATAATACCTGCTTACTACAGTAATTAATAAATGAATTATAACTATTTACAAATTTGAATTATAATGTTTGTGTTATATTTTTATGTTTAGTAGGTATTCTGAAAATCTGTTTAAATAAAAATGATTTAATACTGCCATATTTTCTACCCATTCTTCATTTCTTAATACCTCTAACACAACAACAGTATTAGGTGTCTAGACAACAAGATAACATTTTTTTTCCAATATATGCAGTTGACATTGTATTTGCTGAAAGTACTCGTGTTGTTCGTTGAATATAAACTTCTTCTCTTCGTTGTAGATACAAATATACTTTTTGTCATTAGAAAGTGCCTCGATTAAATCGCAGTTCCTGTATCTAATTGCAATTAAGGCACAATTTCCTATCAGACCATCAGGACTGGCACCAAGGTACCCACATGGATGAAGACATAATCCTGGAGGTTTGACGACCATCCCCAAAGCTGTTGTAAATGCCAACGCGGCAGAAGAAGCTTTATTGTCACATCCCCACTGAATTGCTTTAACACCGTCTAAATTATATCTTCTTATAAATTATGTGAAAGTCAAAATCATATTCAAGGAATAAATTATCACTTATACCTGTTAATCGTTTGTAAACCGAAGGAGGATAACTATTTCTTCTGCATGTATTTAGAACTGCTGCAAAATTGCTTGCTGTTAAGCGTAGTAAAGGAAAGTGAGTTTTTTGATTTCCCGTTGTCAGTTCAAAAATCTGCAAAACTTTTTTTCCGATAATTTGCTTTCTTTTAAAAATAATCACATTTCTGTGGGTTACTTTGAAATTCAGAAAAAAAAATTAAGCGAGCAATGCTCACTGCAATATATACTTTTTTTGAGGTAACATTTGGTATTAAAAACATGGTAAACCCTACAGCATCACCGAAAGCAGCCAATTCTTCCTAAAGGATTTTATTTTTTGTTCGGTCACCTTTCTCTTTGATGCTCGATACTCCTTCGAAGGATACATTTGATCAATTGTTTGTAACATTTGCTCATTATTTTTATTACCTGTTGGTGCTGACCAACTACATGATTGATCAGTTACGGATAAATTATAATGAGCAAACAACCCCAAAGCCGCTACCTGGTGACATGAAAGCTGCCCACGAGGACACGTGCAAGTTGAATGGCTAATAGTATTGTCCTCATCCAAAAATATCTGTACTATCTTGGCCACCAAAGAATTGACCTACGTCATAATCTAGTTACGAATGGTTTAATATTCTATTGGCAATTCATTATCCCTCTATCCATCCTCCTAAGTGTTCCTGAGTGCTTTAGCACGATAGGCCTAATTTAGCCTGTTCAGGTCCACAATCATAAAAAAAAAATGAAAAATATGAGTCAACTTATATCCATATTAATAAATGATTATAAATCAAACTTAATAAATCTTCTCTTAGATGGCGGTAATGTAGGAATGTTGCCAAATCTCAATGTTAAAACAACACTTTGCAGAAAAACTTGATAAAGTAAATATTTTGTAGTTAATGAATTGTAATTTTGTTAAAACCGATTCGAAAGGTTTATCGTAACGTAAAAATCAAAGGCCATGGTAAGTATTAGACGTTATTACATATATATATATATATATATATATATATATATATATATATATATATATATACAAAGGTATTGAATCTTAATTACAATTGCAGGTGATAATATGAAATATGGTTTCAATAATACCACCTTGGCCCACAGGTGGATGAAAATTGAAAATGAGATTAATGTAATATGCTGATTTTTACAAAGATATATGTCAAACATTTACATGTGATTAGTAATTATTATAATATTTGTAGGTTGTGTAATTACGAGCTTTGAAGATCTTCGAATATGTATTGTAATTGTAATAGCTAGCAATGCTGTGGCCTTCCAGATGATTAAATAAATTTTATTGCAATTGATATATATATATATATATATATATATATATATATATATATATATACAGTATGTCCCCGGATCGACTTTAAAAGAGGAAAATTCTCTTATTTTGATTTCTCAGAAAATTTCATTCTTGCTGATTTGCCCTTCTTATTTTCAAACCCCCGAAACACAAATTACTTCCTATTTAACTCAAACGGTTGTCGAGATAATATCATTTTTCTTGAAAAATTCGAGCTTTTCGTAATTTTTTGAAGTAAATTGATTTGTTTCAAAGGAAAAATCAAATTGGTCTCACAAGTTTTAATTAATACATTTAACAATTGATGGTAAAATGAAATGAAATTCTCAAAAAACTGAACTATAAATTTTCTAATCGAATAATGCTCCTCCTTTTTCCACACAGATTTCAATGCGAGCTCTGAATTCATTGAAACTGCGCCTTATTTCTTCGATTGAAAGGGACTGGACAGCATTCCGTATCCTATTTTCCAATTGCTCTTCATCATTGTCTAATGGCTCACTGTACACAATTTTAAACGACCCCACATATAAAAGTCCATTATTGTGAGATCAGGACTTCTCGGCGGCCATAAAATGGGACCATCTCTTCCTATCCAGTTATCATGAAACTCTGTATTGAGCCACTGGCGAACAGTACCGGCATAATGAGCAGGGCACCCATCGTGCTGGAAGAACATTTCAATTTGGAAGTTCAATGGCAATTCATCCAGTTTATCAGTTAAAAAATTTTGCAACATTTCCAAATATGAATAATGGTTTAAATTTTGATCAAAAAAATATGGGCCAATAATTCCATGGTACGAAACCGCACACCACACATTAACTTTTTTCAAACATTGTCTGCTACTATCAATTCGGAAGTTTGGACTCGTCCTACTCCAGTAACGGCAATGTTGGGAGGAAACGACTCCGTTAGTTGAAAATGTCGATTCATCGGAGAACATTATTCGTTTATGAAAATTTGAATCTTCCAAAACTCTATTGCCCATTTCCAAACAAAAATCCAGACGTTTGGTTTCATCACCGTTCTCTAAAGTTTGCCTAAATTGTGGCTTGAATGGTAAAATTTTGTTCTCCTTGAAGATTCTTTGTAAATGAGATTTACCTATCCCAATTCGCAGTGCCCTCCTTCTTAAAGACAACCTTGGAACTTCTGTTGCGGAATGAATGGCGAGAACAGTAGCAGCATCTTCTTCATCGAAGCTCCTTTAGGTTTAAAACCGAGCCCGTTTGAAGGAATTTAGTTACCAAGTTTTTTGCTCCGGCATTCGAAAAGGCAACCTCCGGGTATTTTTGGTTGAATTTTCTGATAACAACTCGGTAGCACTCTTCCCCAGTTCCGTAACATTGAATTAGATAAATTCTTTGTTGTAAAGTCAACATTACAGCATACAATTCAAATTAGCATGAATTAATTTGCAGTTCAACAGAATTATCACATTTGACAATTTTTGTCAGTGGTGTTTTTCAATGAAATCCGCCTACTAAAGTTACTTCTAAAAATTAGGAAAAACATTGTAAGTCCAATTTTTCAAGAAAAATGATATTATCTCGAGAATCGTACGAGTAAAATAGAAAGTAATTTGTGTTTCGGGGGTTTGAAAACAAGCAGGGCAAATCATCAAGAATTAAATTTTCTGAGAAATCAAAAATAAGAGAATTTTCCTTCTTTTAAAGTCGATCCGGGGACATACTGTATATATATATATATATATATATATATATATATATATATATATATATATATATATATATATATATATTGTGAAATACATACTTATGTTGTAATAACGTATGGAGTAATGAAAAGATAATATACGATTAATCTGTATCCAAACTATTACAATCACTTGTAACGTTAATAATCATTTCGTTTACTGTAAAATCTAGCACTTCCTCACGTTTATACCACTGTGTGGCGTATACAATTAGCCCAAATATGTTGATTGCATTGTTATAAAGCTTCGTTCAACATACTAATTACATTTTCATCTTTGAAGCCATCTCTTCCTATGTGCTTGTCATAATATCCTTTAGCATGTGCCCATATTAGTTCAATTGCATTGAATTCACAATGATAAGGTGGCAATCTTAATACGTCCTGTCCGTAACTCCTTATTATTTCATCTACTTCATATCGTTTTACTATTCGTTGTGATTTTATTAACGAATAGAGCTCGGTTTTGAATGATGTGGGATCATAATTAATGTTGTTTCTTTATTAACCTTGAAATCATGTTATCTTTCGTCCAAGACGATGTTGGTACTTTTTCCACTATCACAGAATGGTAAGACGCATTATCCATTATAATTAATGAAGTTGCTTCTAAATTGTTTAGGAGATTTTCAGTAAGCCATTTTTGAAACATATCCCCATTCGTTTCACCATAGTAATCTTCTTTCAATGACTTCGACGCAAACAGCAAAGAAGCATTCTGCACAAATCCTACTGCAGTTCCAGCATTAATAACTATAAATCTTTTACCATCATATCTTTGAGGTTCTAGTATACTCTTTACATCGCATCTTGCCATGACTTTTCCGGATTTCGTTTTGAGTAGGTCCATGTTTCCTCAATAAATACTACTTGCCTACGAATTGGTCCATTGATTTCTTGCATATGTTGTTTCAAAAACTGTGTTCTCATTTCAGCTATATCTCTTTTTTCTAATAAAACTCTTCGATTACACTCTTGAACTTGAACTCCATTGCAGGTAAGGCTCGATTTAAACTTCTATCACTTAACAGAATATAAGTTATTTCCTTTAAAGTTGCAACGTGATCATATAAGGTATATTGATGATATATATATATATATATATATATATATATATATATATCTATATATATATATATATATATATATGTATATATATATAATATATATATTCACTTTGTGACATATCATATAAGGTATTCCTGATGGACTTTTTCGAGGTATCTTCTGATTTAACTTTCTTACGTGGCCGTTTTTTACCCGAACTAGACAGAATTGGGTTGAATTTTGCCCGAGACTCGATATTTTTCACTGTTGTGAGAGATATACCCAAGGCAACTACCCCTTGGACATTAGAAAGCGGTATTAAAAAGCCGTTGTTTTCTTTTCAAAATATTGTAATAAATTCAGCACAAACTGTTGTGCTTGCTTGCAAGGTTTTACCTTGTATAGACATTACGAGGTTTCGGTAAATCTAACAGAGATGTTGGAATAAACGTAAATGATTGAACAAAGGGAAAAATTCTGAAAAGAACTGTTTTGAAAATGTATAATGAAAAATGAAATATGGAAACGTAGGAAATATGAAAGAAAGTAACAAGTGGTAACAAGCAAAAGGAGGTTATGTCATAAGAATAACAAACTAGGTTAGTCAATGGAGTATTCTCATAATCATATTAAGACAAAAATTACAAGCATTTATTGGTCATCTCTTTTCATTGTGTTTCAACAGTCGATAACATACGTCGGTTGCTCAAAATGCTCTTGAAATTTTAACCATCCTTTTTTGATGTATACTTAAATGTGCGATGGCAAAATAAACGTTTTATTCAGGTAGATCCATGTATCGATGACTTAGGTCAATTCTTCGGTGGCCAAGATAGTAGTTAGATATATTTTTAATAAAATATGAAGTTGAATTTTTCAAAATGACAGTCATGCAAAATTGGTATTTAGCTTACTACCTCAACTTTATACATTATATTTAACCTCTCTTAAAGTGTCATCGTAAACCATCTTTAAAACATGTCCAGTATCCATGGCATTTTCGCCTTTTTCAACTAAATTTAATTCATCTTTAAAATAAGATGACATTTTTAACACATACTTTTGTGCCAGTTTTACAACGTTTAAACTTGGAAAAACACCGCAACCGCTACAAATGTTCACACACTTAATACTTAACTTTTCCAGGTTACCAACAAAACTTTGTAATCTTTAGGTACACCACACATACAGATCAATGTTGCGTATTTTGAGGATAGCAACGGTTGCTAAACAAGGTATTTGAATCGCTGAGTTTCATATCCCTACCCTCCTTCGTCATCGCTAAATGCATCTATACGACGGCGATATACAGTTAAAAAAAAATTCAATAATAGTGTACAACTATATGCAAACAGAGCTTTTTCGCTGTAAGTGTTTTTGCATTATTTCAAACTGCTTAATAAAAGTTAAAAAGCTAACATTACGCTTATGGAAGTACGATGGGTTGCCTGACTTGCTCTTTATGTACGCCTTAATATACTTACAATCTGGAACAAAGTTATGATGAATTATTTCGATTGAACCATCTACTCATTGCATAGTATTATAGTAGTTATTGAATGTTCTCGATTAACAAGTGAATTAAAGTTTTTGAAAGAAATAACATGTTTATTGCGCATCTTTTTTAAGTTAAATAATTTATTTTTATCTTAGATGTGAAAATCATGCACTAGATGTAGGGCAGTACTATAATCTAATGTAGTGTTATCTCTTTTAGGACAACAGCAACAGTTTCACTTTGCGTTTGGTCAACGTCCATTTCCATTCGCAACAACGGATCCTTTATCGGGCTTTAGAATGCCTCCAATTGGTAACTGCAACAGTAAGTTATAATACCTCATTTAAATTTCTAAATCTGAATTTTACATAAAACTTTCAGCGATCCACGGTACTTACAAATTAAATCCTTGACTAGTCCCACAAGGATAATAAATCTTTTTTTTACTCACTAACAAAATGCCCTTTATTCTAACAAATTAATTAATTCGGTATAAATTATGAGTTGCATTCCTAAAGACTTGCTGATTTCATTTTAAGTTTCATACTGAATGTAATAGTGTTGTTGAACATACTTTATGGATGTCGGTATTACACTTAATAGAACATATCGACCAAACTGGTCGATATCATCTGACAAGCCTAACCAATACTATCGTTTTTATAAAACCTATCAGAATGATGTTCCATCCACATGTTATTAAATTCATTTCAAGTTACAAAAAGGATTAATTGCTTTTTACGTTAGTTTACTTTTTTTGTGTTACTTCGATTTGTTACCATAACAGGTAGATATGTGGTTAAAAATCTATTATATCCTGCCGCATTGTTAAATTTTATACAAGCAAAACTTAATTGTCGAATTGAAAAACTCGTTTTATTTGTGCTTTCCCACTTATTTAAAATTTTCATTTTCAAAAGCATAAAATGTAAATGTGATCGTGCTTTCTAGAATAATTAGTTGTTTCAATATAATGATTTTGATGCTACCAAAAGGTATGTACTATCGTTTTACATGTTATGAATAAATAGTTAGATATGTATGTACCGGGTGAGTCAACGATAGAGTAAAGTAAACTGGTGCTTTATGGGTAAACTTTGCCAATAAAATGTATTTATCATATTATATGGCTAATATGTTCAAACCCGAGACCCTTGAAATTCTAAAATATATCTTTTCTCAAATAAAATGCCCTGTATATTTTTACGCTGTGTTAATGAGTATCAAAAACCACACAATCTTTCATAAGTATGTCCTATACCTATCTCTAACTGTTTTTGAGTTATTTTGATTTTTCTATATTATTCTACATTTTATGGTTTTTCAGTAGCCATGAAAACAATTTACCACATGACAAATATTTGACCTGTCAAACTTTTGTTGCATTTGGGTAGCCATTCAGGATTGTGAAAGTTTTATGTGCTCAATAATAAAATAATGGATTACTCTAAAAGTGAGTTAATTGATATGGTTTATGTGTTAGGAGAGGCCCAAAAAAATTCTTCTTGCTCAAAGGTTCTACAAAACGAAGTATCGTGCTCGACGCCAACCCATTCGGCACACTTTTTAAAATTTGATGGAGAGGTAGTGTAGATTATGTAAAACGGAAAGTGGTGAATAGAAATACTAGTAACCAAGAAAAGGACTTGAGATTCTGTCTCATATTGAAAAAACCAGAATACCAGTAGTGTAGTCGTCAGATGTGATGTACAGGGTGTTTTTTTTCGTTAATATTATAGGGTATAGGCTAAACGGTAAGAGATACAAAAAACTAAGATACGTGTCCCGTTCTCTTTTTCAGTGTTTAGTTTAATGGCGCAATCGGATCTACGCTAACTAAATTGGTTTCGCAGATACAGAGTGATTCTCAAAATCTGCCGGTTTCTATTATCTCTTATGAATCGGTTATTTATGGAGATAAAAAAAAGCTTTGGATACGAAAGTTTTATGACCTTTCCGTTGAATCCAGTAGCGTTCTTAAAAAAAATATAGATGTTTTATTTTTTGAGATATTACCAAAAGTAGCATTTTCTTAAATGGGACACCCTGTATCTGATAATCTCAAAAAATTGCATTTTTTCTTGAGATTGCAACAATATATAACACTTAATATTTTGCATTGTCCTAAATAGCTAAAATACTAAAAAAAACATTTTTTTTTGGTTGGCATGGATTTAATTAATTCTTTATTTTATAATAGGCATAATAAAATTGCAGATAATAACAATAATAAAACATTAATAAACAAAAACAACAACTACAAAAAACAAGAAAAGATTTATAACAACTCAACAGTAATTATTTCAAATACTTATATATAACAATTAGCATAGGTGGTTAATCACAAAAGGTGCTCAAATTGTCTTCCATTCTGTTTGGTCCATATGTACCAAGCCAATTTTCGCCAAAAATTGACATTTAGTAAGTCCCTTACCATGTGGCTATTATGTGCTGGAGCACCGTCTTGTTGTAAGTAAGCATTATTGCAGCTAATGGCATGTTATCCAACTCCATTATTACACATTCTTCCAAAATTTGGATGTATCCTTGAGCATTCAAATTTTCATTAAAAATTCTGTAGTTAAGGACTCTGTTTTGATATAGCGCCACCCATACATGGAACCCAAACCGTCCTTGTTGTATCCTGGCGACCATCTGATGAGGATTTATGTTTGACCAATATCGATTATTATGTCGATTAAAAATTCCTTCGCTAGATATAAAAGCCTCGTCGATCCATATTATATTTTGAAAAAAATTGGGATTCCAATTAATCTGCTGCGAATACCAATGACAAAATGTTAAACGCCGCTCTTCATCTCCAGGATGTAAGTTATAAACCTTTCTTATTTTATATGGTTTATACTTATGCTTTCTTAACGTTTTTAAAACTTTAGATTTACTTGTGCCAATATCTTTCCCAATATTACGGCTAGATATCGTCGGATCAGCAGCAACACAAGCTAATGTATTTATTTCATCTCTTTCTCTATTTGCCTTATTGTAAATCTTACTTCTTGGTTTTCCAAATGATCCATACTCACTTAAATTGTGATATAATCTTTCAAATATTTCTTGTTCTGGCTGTCGTCGTTCCGGATAACGCTCAAAATATAAGTCTAGAGTTGAGTCTTTATTTTTATTACTCTCAATGTAGCACTCAAGCATATTTAATTTTTCATAATTTTGAAAATTATTCATTTTAATCACCTTTTTTAAAAAATATAATCGGAAACGAAATAAGAATACCAATACATAATTGTCACTGAATTTTATGACATGTAAACAAACAAAAACAATTGCTTAAAACATTCAATTAATGGCCAACTAAAAAAAAACGTTTTTAGTATTTTAGTTATTTAGGACAATGCAAAATATTAAGTGTTATATATTGTTGCAATCTCAAGAAAAAATGCAATTTTTTGAGATTATCAGATACAGGGTGTCCCATTTAAGAAAATTCTACTTTTGATAATATCTCAAAAAATCAAACATCTATTTTTTTTTAAGAACGCCACTGGATTCAACGTAAAAAGTCATAAAACTTTCGTATCCAAAGCTTTTTTTTATCTCCATAAATAACCGAGTCATAAGAGATAATAAAAACCGTCAGATTTTTAGAACCACTCTGTACCTTCAAAACCAATTTAGTTAGCGTAGATCCGATTGCGCCATTAAACTAAACACTAAAAAAGAGAACGGGACACGTATCTTAGTTTTTTTGTATCTCTTACCGTTTAGCCTATACCCTATAACATTAACGAAAAAAAACCACCCTGTACATTTTTACAATCAACTGTCCATCGGACACTTACAAAATATATGTATCATCCTTACTATATTGAATTACACCAGAAATTACGCGTAAACTTTTGCCAGTGGATTAGTGCTCAACTTGTGATAAACCCAAACTTTTTATCTTATATTATGTTTTCTGGCGAGGCTACGTTTAGAAGCAATGCTGCTATAAATCGTCATAATAATATGCGCTATTGTTTTAACACTCCCCTGAACGGTCGTATCTACCTTTTTGCCTAACCTACTTCATATGGTTAGTAATGATGAAAGACAGGATATGTGGCTGCAACAGGACGGCGTGCCTCCTCACTACGACCGCGAATTTTTAGCTTATAATTATGCTCAAAAATGGATTTGGCGTGTAGGATTTGTCCAGTGACCCTCAACGTCGTGCGATCTTACCCCATTAGACTTTTTCTTATGGGGATATATTAAAGAACGTGTATATGTCACACATCCCACTACAAAATAAGGTATGGAAGATAACACTAGAGATGCTGGGAAACGTAAGGCAAAACAAAATAAAACAACTAAAAGCATGCATTCAGCATGTTAGTGTTTATTATTTAATACAACTTCTTGCCTCTTTTGTTTTCAAACTTCATGCTACTGCGAATAATCACAAAACCATTGAACGATTGAATATAATAGAAATATCAAAATG
This sequence comes from Vesta saturnalis, assembly GCA_036346205.1. Lineage (NCBI taxonomy): Eukaryota > Metazoa > Arthropoda > Insecta > Coleoptera > Lampyridae > Vesta > Vesta saturnalis. The sequence continues at coordinate 1,988,861 of JARFJB010001727.1, read as the reverse complement.
ACTCAAAAACAGTGAGAGATCAGTATATCACATGCTTATGAAAATTTGTGTGATTTTTATCCTCTTTAACACAGCGTAAAATATACAGGGTGTTCTACTTGAGAAAAGTGATATTTTTGAATTTGGCAGGTTTAAACATATATTGTGAACACTCTATAGCATTTATCTGTAATATTTCTTCTTAAGATCATAGGCTTAAGGTTGGTCTTTCCTTGGTCCAGATATAAAGCTTTTCCTAACAAAACAAAAAAAAAAGTAGAGGAAAAGGCCACGTATTTCATTCCCTCCCCCAAGGGGGAGGGCGGGCTCCTCGAACTTTCCGAGCTCCTTCAGCCACAATCCTGGATTCCCAGCATACATACATACATACATTACGTATATATGCATGGTGGGAGTAAGGATGAGTGTAATCAGGATAAAATACGAATTATTTCAATAACCGTAAATTTTACATGCATGGGACTTATATAAATAATGTTTTATAACTGCACGTTTAATCAAAAAATGGAATGATATACAGGGCGCTCCATTAAAAAAATTCTAACTTAGTTTTGCATTGCTTTTTTGGTACACTCCGTATAGTCAAGTATAATTTTAAAATGCGCACACTTACTAGCCATATAATACCATAATTCCTTTTTATTGGCAAAGTTTGCCCATAAAGTACCAGTTTAATTCATTCTATATTACCCTGTACATTTCTCAGTTCCTTTAAATTTCGTCACAAAAATTACATAAATACTTTTTATATTCAATGATTAATGCACGTTAGTTACAGAGTTGCCATCTAGTATGCAAATGTTTAACTAATGCCCCAAACTGCACACCATCATTTCTGGTAATATATTGTTTGGTGGGAGTTATGATTTTGAAGTCTTCACATAATATGCAAGTAAATACTCTTAACAGGCAAATCGGCGTTTTACTACAATTGTTTAAATTCTTCTTTTAAAATGGTATTGAGTAGTTAGGAGGCGATATAATTAAGGATTGATAATTACAATCTTATTTCTTGCAGTAATGATTGAAAGAAATGGAATTTCTGCCATGTTACGGGTATCAGCCAGTAAGGGTAGGGTGCATAGTACCGATATATCTCAGTGGTAAGGTTGCGGTTCTTACTCAACAATCCAAAAGGACACTCGATACAATTCAACAAAGCCAAAATCAGTAAAAAAATTCACTAAAACGTCACCTGTTAAATAGATTTATAACGGGAAAACGCCATGAACTAGATCTTCAAATAATGGCCTAACAGGAAACCACAATGTTCACTCGAAAAGAAAAATACTCACCTTTAACCGAAACTCTACTTTAAAGTTTGTTTTCCTTCAACCTCAGAACACGAAAATTACGAAAACTAATACTCACAAATTCACCGCATATCTAGCAATTGACCTGCCTTTCGTGAGCAGCTAAACATAATTGGGGGGTCAAAGTTCGAAAATCACGCCTCAAGACAAAATACGAGAATGATTGGTTAGTGGAAAAGTACAAATGCTACGTAATAAACTATAATCAAGGTCTCAGAATTTCACACTTAACAAATGATCAAAAGTTGAAATAAAAAATCATAACCGCTAAAAACTTAAACATTACTAATTTAACGCTTTATTTGGGAAAAATGGTGTATAATTACCCCATTTTTCTCAAACAAAGCGTTAACTATGTCAATCTTCTCACGTGTTCAATCACGTTATCTACCTTTTAATCAGGATATAGCAATAAAATTCATCGACTGTGATACGTACAATAATCCGAAATGCAATTGTATCCTACCGTGCGTTTAACAACTACAATTTTTCCAAAGTTCAAATTTGCAATTACTTAATAGACAATAAACTGAACGACAGGGCTCGCTCGCCAGCTACTGGGCCTCCTTAATGTACTCTCCAACAGATACGATAAGGTCGAAACATTGCTAACCCTGTAGACTCCACTTAAACGAAAAAATAAAGAACCCAACGGTAAAAAATGTTTGTTGATTACCTAATTCTTCTATTATCCGCAAACCGAACATTAATTATTTAGTGATTACACACAAATCAAACGGGAAGATGTTACTATTTACACTACAAGACAGCCTCACACAACTCCTAACTCTACATTTTACTCTTTGAAATTTCGGGCTCAACTCAAACGAAAAAGAACTTAGATTCGGTAAATGACAACTTAGCACTTCACATGAGAACAGCAGAACGATAAAACAAAAAAACTGTCAATTCAGCGAAGGCACAAAAACATAAGATAACTCTCAACCAACTACAATAAACTGAGCCAAATAATTCCTCAACAATATTTACAAAAACTACAAAGCCAGGCTATCACTACTAAATATGATAGACTTTATGCAAACAACTTAATTTATACTAAAAGCAAATTTCTTAGCTCTCACGATATTAAACGTATGTCCCAATTATTTCAACATTCTCAATAGACTGATTGATCTGTAAAATTTTTATTACATCATGACCAATTTTTAGATAATACAATTCGTCAATGTACTGTACTAGTTGCTATACCACAAAAAAAATTTCCCAATTTCTCTCAAGATTCCCACACAACGTGCCAGCCAAAGTGGCAGCTCTCAGATATTATATACCCAGAATTACACTTAGTCGATATTTGAATAGATACTGACTGGGATTCTCCAATCTTAGTAGAGTCACCTAGACTGACCGCAAATTTCCGCATTAATCAAGTGTTGTGAGAAGAGGAACATATGAGTGGCTATTATGCAAACTTCGTCCTTGACTAAATCTGAAAGCTGCACGTAAGCTGGCAGTAGTCAACAGAAAGAAATGCCCGATTCATGGATCGAAAATCACACAGCTGAGATACTATGGTTCCATGGATTCATGAAAAGATGCAAAGAGTTATCGATAAGATTTGCGGATGCTACATCGTTTTTGAGAATCTAAAGCACGTTATAGAGAAATATAATCTAGGACCTGAAACATCCTTGATGAAACGGCTCTAAGCACTGCGAAATAGATAGGCAAATCCCTAACTACTAAAAGACAGAAGCAAGTGGAGTACACAGCGTCGACTGAAAAGGGAACCTTAGTGACTAAGTGTGCGTATATAAACACTATTGCGAATAATGTACCTCCACTTTTAGCATTTCTGTGTAGATATAAAAATCACATGATAAAAAAGGCACGAACGAAAGATTAGGAATTGCCTCTCCTTCAGAAAGGATTACGACATATGTATTTTTCACTCGAAATTATAAAATTGGCTAAGGCAACATAATTTTGCTAATGCTATCGCCCTGTACCAGCCACAAGCTACAACCTTTAGCCAAAGTGTTAACTAGATTGTACTTTTTAGGATAATATTCCGCAGATTCAATACAAGAGGAAACTAGCCCAACTTACATCTAAGCCTTCCTGATGAATCCAAGGAATCTCCGCCATGGCACTGTATTCCTGCTACTTCCAGTTTCCAGCATAAAACTTCAGAAATGCAGTTCATTAGTTTACATATTACAAAGCTATACCTTACTTTTATGTTAACTTCCACTAATAAGAAACGATAAAGAAAGCAGAATACGATCAAAATTCTTTCTAGCAACCCAGTTTATAAAAACAAGAGAGAAAAAAGCCAAAAACCCTAGTGTTAAGAAGTTATCACAGTAAATAGAAAAATTACGGGCTGCTGGTCTTTAGATAAAGTATAGCAATCCATAACCGTATGTTCTTACGAAAGCAGGACTATTACTAAAATTGCGACATCAATACATCCGATAACAGAGAACGATTTTTTGAATTAGGAAACGATGAACTAACAAAGGACAAAAACGCATTAAAATATTATGTTGGATGCGTATGTAACAGAGGTTCTTGGACACAGTGATGAGTGTTTGAGACGTCATGGTAGAAATTGAACTTATCCTTAATCGCTGATAGTACTACAGCGGCAATCAATGATGTTGTTCATTTGTCTAAGCCAGTGGAAGTTGAGGAGGCTGCCAAAACATCAAATTTGTTTACCTCTTTTGTATGGCCGTTTCATAAATAAATTATATGTACGGTCAAATGTGCTCAAATTAAGTACCTATCTACCAAATTTTCCTGGAACGTAAATAACCGTGGCCTAAGCACCATAATCCAATGGTCAGTGTACCTCCATTGCTCGCAGACTAGGGATCCGATGCGTATTTGTATTTTTTTACCTCGTTCTAAGGAAAACATTAAAAACCAAATAAATATTCAGTTATTCTGGAGTGTTTAGGATCTCCCTCTGATCTTCCTCCCCTGACTGTTTTTTTTTCAGTATAAACACATTTTTAACACAAAATAGGCTTGTGATGGCAACAATTTCGACAATTTTTTGAGTGATTTTGTCTATTTTTCTTGAATCGAGAATTATTGGGAGCTTAATGCTGAACACATAACAGTTGTTAAAATAAAACGTAATCAAAAGCTGGCCAGATTTTTAGCAAGGTAAATATTGTTTCATTATTGAGCAAGCTAGCTGGTTTTTAACGTTCATTAGCAACACCAGTTCGCAACACTAAAATCGTTTCCAAACGCGTGGGCCAACAGCTTTCAGTTCCAATCACATAAGGAGTACTGGTTGGGTGTGCCCCGGGTTTGTTTTAGTGCCGTAAACTGTAGGTGTACTGGGTGATTGGGCGAAAACGGAAGAAGATAATTACAGACTGATTGAGCGATCTTAAGGCTGTTCTTTTGAGTCGCTATTAGCTTTTTGTAAATTTATCTCGCTTGTTTTTAGAAATATTATCCTGTTTTTGCATAAATACGTAGCAAACATTATTATTTATCTCGTGCAGGAGCTATTTTTTTTAATTTTCGCCTTCGTTGTATTTACTTTAATTAAAACGTAAAATAATATAAAAATGGATTTCCTTATAAAGCCAAATTTCACTCCTGCACGACATAGGTAGTAGTGTTCTGAGTTTTACCTAAAAATCAATGAGAAAAATTAACATTAAGTAATAGATAAATCGTTGTTAATCACTAAACATTCTTGGAGAATTGTGAAATGCACGTATACGGCATGGGCGGAGTTTTCAAACACAACAAAAGCAAACTTGCAAACCGATTCTTGAAATATCTGTTAGGATGTTTGAAATGTAGTGTAATTGATGTCGATTTTTTTGTACATGGCGTATATTTTATGATGGCTAAGTAATTTCAAACAAATGTTAAATTTCCAGTAGTATATTATAATATGTGACTGAATCCTTGCGATAGTCCTGTGGATTTATTGAAATGCGAATTCGTGTTGCATCTTCACAATACAGAGTACGCAAAACGCGTGGTATTATCTAGCAACACGATTGAATAAATGTTACAATAGAAGTATTAGAAAAAGAAATCAGCTACGAGTTATATTTTTTAAATCATTTCACAGACAAAATTAATAAGATAGAACAAGTCACATAAACTGGTTGGACTATGTTGGTTTCTTCGGCTTATTATTGGCGGGTTTGTTTCCAAAAGCCGACACATGTTTTAGTGAAAACGTCATACTTGACAAATGAATCCGACTGGCACATAAATTTTAAATTGTCACAGCACATTTCATAAAAGCTTCTGTTTGGGTCTTTCCACATGTACGTGAAATGGTTACTGTAACAGCAGAGTGATTTGACATTTTTAATTGATGTCCCTACTTATATTAAAATAACTGTACACTGTTCACTGATTTACCAGATATTTTTGCTTGAAACTCAATAGTATTGTCATTACCAACAATAGTAAAGAACTTTATAGCACTCACAAAAGAAGAAAACAATAAATAGGATGAGTAAAACATAAAACGACAAATATATGAAACAGTCGTTTTGTCCTTAGCCTGTAACCATTACTTACTTAAGAAGAAAGTTCATGGTAAAATAATATTTTTTTTAAATAACACTGGTAGCATACCATTCATATATTTTTTTCTATTTGACCATAGTTCTACAAAATTCTTTGTCTCCTCTCCCTCTCCCTCTCCCTCTCCCTCTCCCTCTCCCTCTCCTCTCCTCTCCTCTCCTCTCCCTCTCCTCTCCTCTCCCTCTCCCTCTCCCTCTCCCTCTCTCCTCTCCCTCTCCCTCCTCCCTCTCCCTCTCCCTCTCCTCTCCCTCTCCTCTCCTCCCTCTCCCTCTCCCTCTCCCTCTCCCTCCCTCTCCTCTCCTCTCCTCCTCTCCTCTCCTCTCTCCCTCCTCCCTCTCCCTCCCTCTCCCTCTCCCTCTCCCTCTCCCTCTCCCTCCCTCCTCTCCTCTCCCTCCCTCCCTCTCCCTCTCCCTCTCCCTCCCTCTCCCTCTCCTCTCCTCTCCCTCTCCTCTCCCTCCTCTCCCTCTCCTCTCCTCCCTCTCCCTCTCCTCTCCCTCTCCCTCTCCTCTCCTCTCCTCTCCTCTCCTCTCCCTCTCCTCTCCCTCTCCCTCTCCTCTCCTCTCCTCTCCTCTCCTCTCTCCCTCTCCTCTCCTCCCTCTCCTCTCCTCTCCTCTCCCTCTCCTCTCCCTCTCCTCTCCTCTCCTCTCTCCTCTCCCTCTCTCAACTCCTCCTCTCCTCTCCTCTTCCTCTCCTCTCTACTCCTTTCTCTCCCTCTATCTCTCTTCTTCCCCTCTTCCTCTCCCTCTCCCTCTCTAACAAAACACCCCATAGTAACAGACATAGTCACTGCTGGATTGTTAAAGTTTAACAAAAATCCTTTTTTTCCAATGAAGTAAAGTATCATACGAAAATGGAATCTTAACCAAACGATCTATTATCTCATGTGTTGCTTTAAAAGAAAATTAAACCATGTTTAGCTTCTCAATTAAATTTGAAGATGTATTTTATTTGTACATACTATTATTGGTATTTTTTGAACAACTTGACAACGTCGCATTCAAATTCCAAAAACCTTACATCGCAGTAATCATAGCTTTAGTGCTTATTCAAATATGTAACAATATACAGGATGTTCCATTAAAAACATCAAGCTTTAAATTGCCACACTTTAATGCAACACCCTGTACATAAATGTTTATACCAAAAATGTATAATTTGCAAAGTTGTAGAACTTCCTTATGTGACTGTGTTGCATCCTCTTACTAGGTACATACGTGTCATTTGCTTGCTTATGTTGTGGTGCTCTCAAGATATTCACGTTTTTATTTGTTTTAAGCGAAAGACATTATTTCATTTATTTTTGTTCTTCATAGCATATTGTTCACGTATTTAATACAACTACACAATACAACAAACATAAAACACAACAATAATTAAACATTAAAGTAAGGTAAATCATTTTCGTTCGTATGATGATTAAGGCACAATAAACTTTAAAACCAAGGGTTTTTTATAAAATGTGAAGGGCTGAGGTACGATAAATGTATAGTAACTTTGGAATGTTTTTTTTCTAAAACCAATTAGTCTATCTCTTGAGATAAATGGGGGAGTAAATGCAATAAAATGACTTCAGTGTGCTTTAACCAAAACTAACAAACTTGGTCTCGTTGTACAGATCTTTCTCTCCTCCATTAAATGCACTATAAACTATTCCCCTTTAGTCCTTTTAATGGTCGCTAGAGGGAGCTTTCTAAAATGAATAATTTTTTCGGTTTTTCGTGAAATTTTCGGATCGTACGGTAATATACATTTGACATGTGCAAAACATTATTAGCTAGTAAATAATTTGGCGAAAACTGAAGATATTTAATAATGATAAGTGCTTATTTTGCAAACAATTACAACAGATTATAATATATTCAACAACAATGTAAAGTAGGAAAAGAATAGTAACTGAGACAATAGCAACAACAAAGAAGAATGGGTACAAAATGACAAAAACAATTTTAAACTAGTTATAATTGACGTAAATAAATAAACCTTTCTGATTTACCATGGGTACTTACTCCCTTTACTAGTAATAGAAATTTGAATATTTATAATGTCCATTATTGGTCAGCCACTGTTTTTCATCTATTGGGTGATTTTTAAAATCACGCACGGGCTCGTACACGCACACGCACGCGCGCGCTAACACCCACATGTACACGCACACGCACTCCCATACGCACACGAATTCCCGCGCGCACATGCACACGCACACTCACACACACGCGAACACGCACGCGCACACGCACACGCTCACGCATACGCATACGCACACGCACACGCACACGCACACACACACACACACGGACACACACACACACACACACACACACACACAACACACACACACACACACACACACACACACACACACACACACACACACACACGTACACGGATACGCGCGCTCGCACTCACATGCATACGCGCACGCAGACGTATACGCATTCCCACTCGAACACGCACACGCATTCCCGCGCGCACATGCACACACACTCACACACACACTCGCACACGCACACGCATACGCTCACGCATACGCACACGTACATGCACGCGCACACCCACAGACACACGCACACGCAGACACACGCACACGCACACCCATACGCGCACGCTCACATTCACGTGAACTCGTACGCTCATACGCACATGTGCGCAAGCGCACACCCACAGGAACATGCGTACGCACAATCACATGTACGAAACGGATAACTTTTATCACAATTTTTGATCGATAAGAATAACTTTCCCCTTAGGTGAAAAGGTTGGAATTGGCAGGGTATTGCGTATCCCGTTCCTTCCTATCTTCACTCATAATCGACATACCTTGAAAACCCATAAAAAATTGGATAAACACTAACGAATACTAATGTTCTGATGACCAACTTGAAACATCCAATGTAAATTAGCTGCGGGACATGACGTAAGTTAAGTTTCCGTCACTAGTAACTAAAATAAGTACCTGTGTTACATTGTGTGTATGTGAAAAGAGATGGACAAGGTTTTATTCACATATCAGAAATAACTATTTTTAAAATTTGTATTTGTCGCTTGTACCGATTGGCTGTTATTGTTTCGTAATTTACTGTTGTCATTTTAAATCACATTAATGTGAAATGAATTGTAAACTGTTGCAAGTGATTGCAAAGTAAGCATTTCCTGGCAATCTTTTGTAAATATTTTTAGTTAAAGAAAGGTACAGATTCGCGGGTTTCATCGAATTATTTGCTACTTAACAATTTCATTTCCAAATGTCAAAGAGATGCTTCAAAAATAATAGATCGATTACTATGAACAGTACAGAAAAATATGTTATAGCGAAATTAATGGAGGAAAGAAAACTCTTTTCAACAAGTTTGTTAGCTTTGGTTAAAGCAAAGTTATTAAAAAAACTTACACTAATTTAGGATACAAATTTCTAGCTTTAATTATTAAGAAAATTAAGAAAAATAAATTCACTTATTTACTAAAAATTCCTCAAGTTTTAATTATTTATTTAATTTGGATTAAATTTTAAATTTTTTTACCTTACTGTTACAAAACTTAATATACATTCAAGTACTTTTGGTTGCCTAAACCCTTGTACATAATAAATTATATCTTTACAATAGCTATTGAAAAATTTCTAATCTCTTGGTATTGTTTAACACACCAACCTTAGTAGTCGTAAATGGGTGTTTTACCACACAGGATGCGTCCTCAGCAGAAACAACCAACTCCTTGCATGTGAGAGTGAGATAACTTACCACCCTATAAGATTGCCTTAAGAGAAAGAAATATCCAGTATAGACAGGAAAAATCTTTTTGTGCTTCCGTACTGCAATACTGGTTTTTAAATCCTCAAAATCGTTTAGAAACTCATTGTTTCTGACCTGGGCCAGAAAAACGGAAAAATATTTACATTAGCAGTACTGACTTTATATATGAATATTTGCTGACAACTGTCATACATATTTGAGCCGCTTGATGCTTAACTATTTTAATTTTATCACGCTGCAAAAATAAATATTGGAAAATTTTGCATTTTTTTTTTGATAAATAGTTTTAGCATGAACCAGGTAAAACAAAAATCACGTCAGTCATTTAATGGCAACATAGTAAAATATATTTTTACTTTTGCACTTCGTACCCTTCCAGTAAAAAAAAAAACCCACGTAAACGAGAAAACAAAGTATACCAGACGGAACTGAATATCCCAAGGTAGATACAGTGGATGTAGCTAGATATTTATTTACAATTTTCTTAATATAAAAGCATCACTTTTAGTATTAAATTGAAACAGATTAGATGTCAGTGAGACAGCTGCTTTAAAAAACAGTGGCGTGCAAGCGGATTTTAGTTACACTACAAATTTTAGTGGATATATGTAAGTAATTAGGTGAAATACTTGACAGTGACAAAAAAAGAAAATGTAGAAAAGCATATAGTTACACACATCAGAAACGTGTTGAAAATGCTGTGCTTTCCCTTACGTTTGGAACACGATCATAATTTTTAATACAATGTATAGTATAAAAAGTATAAAAATAGTTTCTAATGATTTGTTAGGTTCGATACTTTAGTCTACTAAACATTAGCACACTAAACATTAACTTTAGTAGAAATCAATTTGACACTAATTAAGTTCAACTATTTGCGGATTATTATTAATTACTAGTTATATCACTATTATTGTTAACATATTAATAATTATAAAAATTTTATGCATTTCAGATATGCCACAATTTGGATTAAGCACAACAAATTCGCATTGGGGTTATAGTACAGGTGCCTATTCGCCTTATTTAACACCAAGCTCTCTAGGTTCCTGTGCAGCACCAACACCATCTCAATTTAATACACCCGCTCTTGGATTTTCTGGAACTGCACCCGATCAAACATCAAATCAAGATGCATTTGGATCAAGTTCTGCGGTAACTTCAAGTGAGTTTATCCCTAACATACTACACGTCATTTAACAAAAATGTTTGGTTTATTTACACGGTGAAGGGGTGAATTTTTAAGTTCATTGAAAATTTTTTCATCAATATGTTTATGAAAGTTTAATCTTGATATGGGTGAGGTCAATGAAATTTATTATTTAATGTTTTACTTTTACATTTACAATTCAGTCATTAAATTCTAATTCTAATTCTAATTGTATATAAGTATAAGTAAGATAAATTAATAAAACCGTAAATCTCAGGCTAATATTTACGTTTTAGTTCTTCCAGATACGTCAACGACTGATTTGGATCAACACTTGGGTTTAATGTCATCGCAAACGCATACAAATCACTCTCAAAGTGGTACACATCCATCATCACTTTTAGTGCCACGATATACAACAAATCATTCAGATTTTGCACTGTCGGGTCCGAGATCGTTATCAGACAATTCTAGTGCTGCTGAGAGTCCAGTGCAAGACGAACTAATCAACTCTCAAGGCGCGTTGTCAGGTAGTCATGTTAATAATGCAAATTTTCCATTACACCAAAATATGACGCCTACTAGTTATTCGAGTGCGAATTGTAATAACTCTTTATATCCAGTATTACCAGCTAGTCTACTTTATTCTCAACTATATTCAGCTGCAAACCAAACGCATAACTTTCATTCACTTCATTCTCATACAGCACAAGGTCATCATAATGATTTACAGTCAGTTATGGATCACTTATCAACATCAAATCAAAGACAGATGAATGGAAGTACTGACTTGTTATTATCAAACAACGTTACGTGTGCGAATGCTGCTTCGCGACAAGACGACGCTCACTCAAGAGCGCTTACGAGTAATGGAGGACAGAGAGGTCCAGGACAAAGTGGTGATGTAGCTGTGTGGAGACCGTACTGAGAAGAACTGGAAAATATGGGGTTTTCATTCTTTGATTGTTAAAAATTTAGTTATTTAAAATTAAGTGATGTTTCTGGTGCAATATTTACCATAATTGTGTATTAATATACACATAAAAAAGTTTTCTACCTCTGAATCGAAATTTTGAGTAAACAATGTGCAATGTAGTAAACTGTACTAAACGTTAGTGATATTATTTTAATGAAATTGTTAAAAAGGAACGGTATTCAGATAATGTGAATATTTAAAATATGTAGATGTCTGTACAAAATGAATACTGCTGTTCGTATATTTTATTTTATAATACATGTACATACCGTAAGTTGTCATTTATTTTCTTGTTATATATTTCTTATGTTTGCTGTGTGATTCAGTCGAACAGCTTTAAATTTAACCAAAGACTTATGTTTATGTGTATACATAATTATTTTTGTTCATAAAAATCATTAATAAATTTTATTCAAATTTACAGTACTTCTTTTTTAATCGTGCGACTACTATTGAACAATTTTGACATTATTGGGTTTAAATTTACTATAGACCGTCTAAACCTTCAAGTGCAGTATGGGGCTTATGGGAAGGTAGTGCATGCTTGCCAAACTTGTTATATCGATAGATTACAGCACCGTTTTATAATACCGGGCCCGGTAGCTACACTGCAAGACACACAGTTTCTAACCCAAAATAAATTAGTTTAATTTGAAAAAAAACGTAATGCAAACGAACAATATTGGGCGTGTTCACCAGTGCTCAGCTGCTGAACATGAGCGAAAGCGATAGTTAGCCGACCTCCAGCCTAAACAAGGATAGCCTCTAGCCGCTGAGTACTGGGGAAATTATGAGAGTATAAAGAGGTTATGTGCTCCGAAATTACATTTTACGTTTGACAACATTGCCATGAAAGAAAAGGATAGCGTTATTTGTAGATGACTAAAGTTAGTAAAAGAGACATTTAGTCCATAAGAGCCCGTATTGTACTTGCAAGTTTGAACAGTCTATTATAGCATTTTGGTAAACACCATGTCTAAGAAATGGACTTGAAAATTGTGATTAAAAATTATTATTAATTTTATTAAATACATAAATAAAAGTTTACCTCGAGTAGGATTCGAACCTACGACCTGTACTTTGCTAGAGTACCGCGCTAACCAACTGCGCCATCAAGGTTCAAGCCCCAATCGATGTAAATTTTGTCTTTATGTATGTAGGATTGATGTAAATTCTAAATATGATGAGATTACAATCAAATTACTTATATTAATGGAATGTGAGCCTGCAATATCGCAAGGTTTCACACACACCAAAGCAACTTGACTAATATTATAATAATTGAAAAATGTGAGTTTTACAGAAGATTAAAAAACACTTATATTTCCAACATTCAACCAGATGGATTATATACTAATGCGATCGCATTTAATTATAAAACATGGAAGCTGTCAAAGGGGTGTAATGATCAATGTCACATATAAACACATTTTTATTACTAGACAGAAGCAATAAATATTCTTATAGTAAGGTAAGTGGATAAGAATGACACATTTATTTCAGGCACACAGATGCGTGTAAATTACGGTGTTAGGTTGACTACCCACTTTTATATCTTCCAACCTACATATACATATGTAGGTATGGAAGGCTATGCCAGCGAGTTTTTCTTCACTCTCGCTAAATCGATGTATTACTTCATTTTATAACGTTTGACAAAGTTTCGCCTAGATCCGATATGATGTCTGAGCGCACACGTGCGCGCATGCGTGTGAGTGTGAATGTTGGTATGAGTGTGGCTGTGCGTGAGCGCGTGCGTGTGCGTGTGCGTGTGCGTGAGCGTGTGCGTGTGCGTGTGCGTGTGCGTGTGCGTGTGCGTGGGCGTGTGAGTGCTTGTGTGCGTCTGCTTCTGCGCCTGACTGTGCGTGTGCGTGTCGTGTGCGAGTGCGTGTGCGTGTGCATGTGCGAGTGCGTGTGCGTGTGCAAGTGCGTGTGCGTGTGCGTGTCCGTGTGCGTGTGCGTGTGCGTGCTGTGTGTGTGTGTGTGCGTGTGCGTGTGCGTATGCGTGCGCGCGCGCGTGCGTTCATACATGCGTGCGTGCACGATAATTTCAGAACCATAATCCACACAAACTTGAAATTTTATATTTAAGCTCTCCTGCAGCTGATTAGACTTTGGGAGAAATGCAACAGTAGAGGGGGGAGTTTCTTAGTGACAGCTACATATTTCAAGGACAAAAAATGCCTAGATATAGACATTAAACATATCGATTATTTACGTTCTATGCAATTTTTTGATACAAGGCGTAATTTGGCGGCAAAATTCCTAAGGTGAAATTTATGCGTTTGTTTAAAATGTTTCAACAACTGATTAATTTTGTAACAAAATGTGAAGACATAAAACTAATTTTATTTCACATAATTTTTTTATTTAACTCTTATCCGGGCAAGTATTTTTAGTAACGCAACCGGACAGTGTGGGTCCGATGGACCCACCTTCTTTAGATACCTTTTTCGTTACTCTCTTGTACTAAGTAGTTATTACTGGAATATATTTACAAATTGAGCTTACATAAACATTATTATATAAAAGAAAACTATTTATTGCAGTTATTACAGATAATAATAGCAGTGACAGAATGTTGATTACAAACATTTTTATAGCATTTTTCACAACATTGCCTTTGTTGTCCTTGCATTACTTGCGCTTCGTTTACAAAAATACGAATAGTTCCTTAGTATTAAATGACTGGAAATATATATATATATATATATATATATATATATATATATATATATATATATATGAGTACACAGCAAGGAAAGGATACTAAATAAATTCCAAGGTAATTACTATTCAACTAAAACTTTTATCTTTGCCAATAACCAACATTCCAGACTACTTACATTCTTTGAAAATAAAATCCAAATTCTTGAATAAAATACAATTACAAATAGATATTCTAAATTCACCACTAATAGCAAATTACTCATAATCCATAAGTAGGTAATAACTAAAAGACTAACTTGAACATTATCTAACTGCCAAATGACTTAGATTACTCTACAAAAATTCCATACTAATTGCATTTTTCATAACAATTAGCCTTGAAAACAAAGTAACTCTTAAATCCGCTAATTATTCTGATAAATATGTAATCAATTATGAAAATGTTATATACATGAAATGCATCAATTGTAACCACCACGCGAGGGTCCATTGGACTCACATTTTTGACAAAAGGAAAACTTAATTAATACTATTTCCATGGAAACCATACCGGCATTTTGTCAAAAGTTAAATAATAATCGAGATATTCCCATTTGTAACACCGCGTGGGTCCGTTGGACCCCAGTTGCCCGGATAAGAGTTAAAGTAATTTAATACAAATCCAAAATGCAGTAAAACTTAATTAAAAGAGATTGAAAATAATAGTTAATTTTATAAGTAGTACTGCGACACTTGACGCCTTCTTGGATTTTCTGGCGAAAACCCACCTTTCACTTCCGGTCAGGCCCATGTGGGAGACCATATCTTCCACCCCTGCTGGAATTTTCATCCCTAATTATTTTTACCCGCTCACGTGTGAGACCGTATTTTCAACCCCTATGGTTTCTTTTCGAAGGCCCTTTTCAACCCTAATTATTTTTACACACCCACGTGTAGGACGTGTTTTTTCACCCCTATTTTTAGACAGCTCACGTATAGGACGCGTATTTTCTACCCTATGGTTTCTTTTCGAGGGTCAACCCTAATTAGAGCCTTTTTTGTACTTGCTCACGTGAGGGGCTGGGGTTGACCTTGGTGCTGGGGGCTGGACCTGGAGCTGCTCTTGGGGGGTATAAAAATATTTCAGTTCAACGTATGGTACAGCTGAAGGAAAAACACTTCTAAAGGTAAGCTTATTATTTTTAATATATGTTTTTTACCTGATATTGCTAACAAAAATGTCGATACAGATTTTTAAAAAGCATTATTATTACTCTTATAGGATGACGTCATAAGATGAGCTCTACAGATAGTTGGTACGTATTCGTTGATTTTAAACTTGTAGTTATTGTTAATTCACGTATAATAATAAAACCATTAAAACCTTTTGCCTTTTATTTCCATTATATCAGTTTGATATTCTTAAAAACATGTTAATTTAATTTAACTCTATGTTATATATAAGTAATTATTACTTTCCAGTCTTTTTTAATGGGGTTTTTACAACTGGTAATGAACACGTTACAATGAAACAATTTTGTGTGCATGTAATTGAACATGCAAATAAATCAGATATGATGTTCCGAATGTATAGGTGGTGACTGTTTAGAGAATCTGCCTATACATAAAGCATCATTGCATTAGGGTAGAAATTATTTATTATTTCACGCCATATTTAATTAGACTTTAATGTATTCAGTTTGAACTATAATCTGGTTTCCGAAAACTCTAAGACAATTTCGGTTGATTGATTGATTGAGATTGGTCTAGTGATCGAGCGTGATTTGTTTTAGATTAATTAATTGATTTGTTTGTGTGTGAGAAAGAGCCGAAAGAGAGGGGTGAGAGAGAAACAAGATAGAGCGAGAGAGGTGTACATTATCAGCTTCTATTATAGAAAATGTTCATTAGCCTATACGCCACTAGATGGCGCTAAAATCAATTTTAACTCGAAGGGGCCAGGGCACAGACCCTGATACAAGTCCTGTCTTACAAGAACCTCCTTATTAGAATACAATTTTGTATGACGGGGCGAAGGCCTACAGTTGTAAGGTTAAGTTAGAACCCGCATACAATTGCACCAAGGGGGGCACGATAGGGGCTAAGCTCTACAGTTGTCTTATAAGGTTAAGGTCCCTATGCCATCTCCTGCCAGGGGGCGAAGGCCCGAGACAAATTTCCGAAGCCCTGCACGTATCTTACGAGAATCTCCTTATTAGAAATACAACGTTTTCTCGTATAGGTAAAGATCGTCCGAACGTACCCAACAGCATACGACCATTTAGATAATAGGATTGATAATTTTAATAATAAAATCTTATTAGGGTAATTATGCAATTTCAAACATTGTATGCGTGTGCGTTTTCCTAACTTCCAGGGGATACTATTCTTAATACAACCAAAGGACCTTAATTAGATGACCATCAAAAATAACCTTAAGACCAACTCCAAGTCCAAGACCTAGCTCCAGGTCCAAGACCAAACCCCCAAGACCAGCTCCAGGTCCAGCCCCCAGCACCAAGACCAACCCCAGCCCCTCACGTGAGCAAATACAAAAAAGGCTCTAATTAGGGTTGACCCTCGAAAAGAAACCATAGGGTAGAAAATACGCTTCCTATACGTGAGCTGTCACAAAATAGGGGTGAAAAAACACGTCCTACACGTGGGTGTGTAAAAATAATTAGGGTTGAAAAGGGCCTTCGAAAAGAAACCATAGGGGTTGAAAATACGGTCTCACACGTGAGCGGGTAAAAATAATTAGGGAAGAAAATTCCAGCAGGGGTGGAAAATATGGTCTCCCACGTGGGCCTGACCGGAAGTGAAAGGTGGGTTTTCTGCAGAAAATCCAAGATGGCGTCAAGTGTCGCAGTACTACTTTCATAAAAAAATACATAATTTTAAGGAAATGTAATTTTACATAACTTTCTTTATAAAGTTTCTTAATATAAGGCAGATAAGAGTAAAAATTATTTAAATAGGATTGAATATGCTTAAACTGTACTATCGATATACGAAAATGTAAACTTTCACCATTAACACTCATAATAAAATACTTATCTTTTTTGGGTTTTTTAATGGTGTATTTTAGATTATACAATCTAAACGTTTCGATAACACTTACAGTTAGCTTCGTCAGTAGTAATATCTATTAAAATTGTTAAGATGTTGAACACAATTTCGTCAAAGTTGAAAAATTTTTTTTTTTTAATTCTAAACGTTTCGATAACACTTATAGTTATCTTCGTCAGTAGTAATATCTATTAAAATTCTTAAGATGTTGAAAATAATTTTGTCAAAGTTGAAAAAATTATTTTAAAAATTAAAATTAATTTTTCAACTTTGACAAAATTGCTTTCAACATCTTAACAATTTTATTAGATACTACTACTGGCGAAGATAACTGTAAGTATTATCGAAACCTTTAGATTGTATAATTTAAAATAGTATCTAGATGTCTATTAACCTCTATCTAAAGATCTATTTTATTAGATGTTATTATTATTAAAGTTATTTCATACTTTTTAGGTTGGAAGGTCGTGTGTTGTTTCACATCAGATATTTGGTTTACTGAGATACATCGACTAAAGAAAACCAAATCATGATACTATGGTAAAGTGTTACAGTTTGAGTTAGTATTGGGTTAACCGTTTATAAAAGTTAAGAGTAATAATTATTATCCAATTACTGGGGTGCACTAATTAAAATTGTTATAAAGCTAGTTTAAAAATAAGAAACCATGGAAAAAGCATGGTTTAGTATTTAGTTACAAATTGTCATTTTTTTGACATACAGATTAATTGTCAAACGTTATTCGTTTCAACACAAGTGTTAAACAATTTTGAAAAGTATTGTAAATAACGACAACATTTATGTATTTTATCTTATTCGAAATGAATATAAAACGGAATGTGATAGTTTTCCACAATGACCAAATTACAAAAAAATCTTGTTAAAGGACGATGCAAAATTGCTCAGTTTTGCACACGATGTATTTTGCACATCTAGTGCAAAAAAACACGTTTTTTGCAACTTTTTATATGAATAGCTATTAGTGTATTATTTTATATTGTTTTCTTAACATAAATTTCAAACGTATGGTAATTAATAATTACGAGGGTTGCTATTTATGTATCCGGAACTGGCAACGCTGTTGGTGTAGGGCGCCACCTGACGTATATATCGTAAAGTTTGATATTTTTGACAGAATACGTATTCAGAACGTTTTGTTGTACGGACGTTACAATGACTTAAAAATTTAGTAGCAGAATACAAAAATAGGGTTAATTCGTGAACATTTTCGAACTATGATTTATTAAGTTTTTCAAGGTCCATTGGCTCAACAACACTGCATCGATCGACCCACTTCGTCTTTTGGTAATGAAGCAGAATCTTAAACTACTGTATACCACCTGTTTAGTGAATTCAAGCGCGGCCGTCGTTCTCTCACAGACGAATTTAAGCAAGATCATCCAAAATAGTTTGTTATATTAGACTCAATGTTGTGCGAGAACTAATAATGCAATATCGTCATGTGACATACCGTGAGATTAGTTCGTTTTAGTTGGAACAATTATCTTTATTTGCTTATTTTTTTACAAATATTGCAAAGTAATTATGTTATACATTTTTCTATTTACAGTATCTCCTTTCCTTACTTAGCCTACCCTGTTTTCTTCCCTCTTGTCTCCTCTCCCCTTAACTGTCTTCTTATTTTCCGTGTTTCTTCCATCCAACCCGATCCCCTTCCTTTTTCCTCTAGTATCTCTTCTGCCATCCTCTTCTCTTCGCTAACTTCCTGCATTCCTTCAGCACATGTTTGATGGTATCTATCTCTTCCCTGCACAGCCTACAATTTCTTTCTTCGTCCCCTCTCTTCGTTTCCACATTTAAATCTCGCTATAATTTTCTTTCTTTTGCGCCTACCTTCCCTATTCAAATATCCCGGTATCCCTTCTCCCTTAATGTTCCTATAGTTTAGATTATATTTTCCTTCTTTCTCCTTCGACCATCTTTCTTGCTTGTGCACATCCCAGTCCCTTCTACTTATGTCCTCTCTCACGCTTACTCCTACCGTTCTTAGTCTCTCCATTTCTTCTTTTGCATAGCCGTTTCTTTCATAATATTGTTTTGTTGGTTCTTGCTTCAAAAATACAACTGTGGTGCTTCACCGTGTATAAGACCTATATAGGTGACCAATCTTGAATCTATGGATATGTGGCGGACAGTGAACAGCAGTCGACTGTCTCGGTTTTCCAAGACGTGCCAAACCCAATGTTGTTCACGCAAAGGTCACTTCATAGAAAATGGTCGCTTCTTTTTTGTGATAAATGGAGATGTGGCTACAATGACACTACGGAATGGTAGAGCAGTAAATTCGGGAAGGTACACTTCCATCTGTTCTCCACATGTCTGCTGAAATAAGACAGCAATGCAATGCAGGATCATTCTTCGTCCAGACAATGTGAGTTCTGACAAATCGGCCCAAACAACTCAATACTTGACCGTCAAACCATCAATTTGAATAATCACCTTACAGCGCTGATTTAGCACCCAATGATTTTTTTAACTCTCACACTTGAAGAATAAACTACCTGGACAACGATTGTCGACGCCAGAAAAAGATATTGATGCTTTTAAAGTATATGTTTTGAGGACACCGCAATCGGAATGGAAAAACTTCTACAAAAATTAGTTAAAACGAATGAAAAACAATAAAATCATTTTAAACGATAAATATTTGTTTCTGAGCTGCCTCGGGGGTGAATGGTTAAAGTGCTTGCTTTTCACCCGTACGGCGCAGGTTGAAACCGGTCCGAAGTAGCCGTTTTTTCTAAAACGGAGAAAAACTAAAGCACTCCTCCGATAGGAAGTATAAGTGTAGGTCCTGTGATAATACAATGATTGACACGTTGAAGACCACTTACTGAAGGTGGAGTTCCTTCAAAAGGGCAAAATTCTGCTAATAAGTAATGCTAATAACCATTAGTAGTTGATCTGTACAGAGATGCGTGACATTTCCGCTTGTTTCTGTTTATTATTCCGAGTACCTAAAGAGCAACCATTGCACTAATTCAAAGCTTATTTCCAATTTTAACATAGATTAATGTTTGAATTTTAATGACAATAAATGGTGAGTGTGCCTTCCTTCATATCAAAAACCCTTAAAAGTTCTGCGCCGAACACCATCTAATACATGTTGTAAAAGCAAGGGGTATTATTTATTTCTGAAAAATTATGTTTGGTACG
Organism: Vesta saturnalis; assembly: GCA_036346205.1. Classification (NCBI taxonomy): domain Eukaryota; kingdom Metazoa; phylum Arthropoda; class Insecta; order Coleoptera; family Lampyridae; genus Vesta; species Vesta saturnalis. The sequence goes on along the minus strand of JARFJB010001727.1, from coordinate 1,968,242 downwards.
CTGCCGTACATTTTCCAGATTATTAACTCTTACTGAATAGGCAAAACATTGTAGTTGCCAAGCAATTGGTGCGTTTTCGTTGATTACGCGTTTATAAAGAAATTACACTATTCAATTTCAATTTTCTACATTATATTGGACACTAACTCCAGTCTGAAAATAACCATGCCGTAATTAATCATTGTACGACCAGATGCACCATTCTATACGATTTGGCTCTACATCTAAAGTATCTACAAGTATTTCTAGTTAACGAACACGTATTTACTACTCCGGACAAAAAGTAGTGAGACTAATTAAGTATAAAACACTGAAATATTTTATTCACCAAAATTTATCGTGTCTCTTTCAAAGTAATCCCCTTCCATTAGAATACACTTATTCGCACGTTTTTTCCAGTCTTCGAAACGGTTGTTATACTCACTTTCCGGTATAAACTTCAAAGTGGCAAGCGGATTCCCTCGTACGACTTCTACTGACTCAAAGCGATGTCCACGAAAAGGTAATTTCAAACTAGGAAATAGGAAAAAGTCGCACGGAGCCAGATCTGGCGAATACGGGGAATTGTATTGCGAGAATTCTGGTGGTTTTTTAGGAATAGACTCACGTAAACGGCGCAACAGGGCTAAATAATATTCTTTATTGACTGTGGGGCCAGTTGGAAGAAACTCTTTGGGGACAACGCACGGTAGTCGGAAAAACACACTACGTGTCTTGGATTTTTGACTTGCTTTGATTTTGG